>ML295067.1:0-51376 GCA_005239495.1 Nicotiana undulata | reverse complement strand
GTAAGTGCCAAGCCTAACCCCAGTCAAGTAGTGACGAGGTTAGGTTGAGGCTCTACTGAGTTTATAAATAGACAATTATAATCTAAAAGTTGAAATAAGCAACAATAATTTATGGAAGTTTAAAGTAAAAACTAGAAGAGAATGATGTAAATAGCTCTCAGCTCAGCACAACATATAACGCAATAAATACTCGTGCAATGCAATACAGGGGAAAGATCTCAGGTCTCGGCCCGCAGTCCCAATGTAAATATCCAATGCAATGCAGTATAGAGGAAAGATCACAAGCCTCGGCCCGCAATCCCACTGTAAATATGCAATGAAATACAGGGGAAAGATCACAGGTCTCGGCCCGCAGTCCCACTGTAAATATGCTATGAAATACAGGGGAAAGATCACAGGTCTCGGCCCGCAGTCCCACTGTAAATATGCAAGGCAAGAGGTATACCGGATGTAGCATAATTCAAAGTTTAGGAAAACCATCGGCAAAAATAGAGTAAAATACTTCAACGATGTTCAAATAGTAGTAATGAGTGGAAAATCAAGTAAAATCGGTTGGTAGGTTTAAATGTTAAGTTGCCACTCAGTCTAGTTCAATAATAGTAATATTTGGAGTGAAAAATGAGATATGCCATAGTAAGAACGATGGAAAATTCGGTGAAAATAACCCATGCACGCACCCGTAACCTCACCTACACGGGGTTTTTATAGTAAAGATCAGTTAAAATGCCTAAGGGAAATTCCCCAACACAGAGTTAGTCAAGGAACTTACCTCGACTGTGCTAATCAACCAATAATCACGCTCTTGCCACGAGTATCCGACTCCGGGTGGCCCAAATCTATTCAATTCGATTGCATATTGTAAATATCATTTCAAGAAATCAAAGTAACTAATTAATTCGAAGCTAATACGCAAAATTACCCCTCGGGCCCACGTCTCGAAATTGGGTAAAAGTTATATTTTCCGGACACCCGTTCACTCAAGAGTCTAACCATACGAAAAACTCTTAAATCGGAGATCAAATACCCAATCAAAAGCCCAAAATTTGGTCTAAGAAGTTTCTTCCATTTTCCCCAAATTTCTACTCAAAATCTCGAAATTAAAGGTAGAAATTAAGATTAGATTCATGGAAATTGGTCTATATAGGTTAGGAATCACTTACCCAAAGTACCCAGGTGCAAAAGTCTCCAAGAATCGTCCTTCTCGAGCTCCAAAATTCGAAAATGGTAAAAAATAACTTAACCCTCGGAATTGGGTCTTTAAAAGTCGGCCCAGGGCTTTCGCACCTGCGAAAATTACATCGCAGATGCGGAAATCACTAAAGGCACCTGGGGCCGCGCCTGCGGTCGATTGGTCGCACCTGCCGTACTGCACTTGCGGAACCCAAGTCGCACCTGCGACCACTGGACACCCCACTCACAACCGCACCTGCGACCAGGCCTACCGCACTTGCAGAAAAACTATCGCAGGTGCGAGACACCAGAAACAGGTCTGGTTCAGCAGTTGATCAAAGTTCCAAACTCTCCCGTTAGGCATCCGAAACAACCCCGAGGCCCTCGGGACCTCAACCAAACTTACCAACTGACCCAAATACCTTATTCAAACTTGGTCGGGCCTTAAAAACACATCCCATAACATCAAAATCATCAAATATGCATAGATTCAAGCCTAAGAACTTAGGAATTTCCAAGAATTCACCTTCGACGCCGAAACACGTCTAAACTCGTCCGAATGACCTCAAATTTTGCACACATGTCATAAATGACATTCCGGTCCTGCTGTCGCTTTCGGAATTCCATTCTGAGTCCGATATCAAAATCTCACCTATCGGCCGAAATCGCCGAAATTCTAACTTTCGCCAATTCAAGCCTAAATATTCATCCGACCTCGAAAACACAATTCGAACACGCTCCTAACCCCGAATCACTCAACGGAGCTAACAGAGTCGACGAAATTCCATTCCGGATCCGTCTTCACACAGCTCTAGCTAGGGTCCAATTTCTAAAGTTAAAACTCACCTTAAAGGACTAGATGTCCAAAATCATTCCGAATCTTGCCACTCAATGCTCCGACGAGTTCCATTAACATAATAAGACATGTGAGAAGCAGTTATTAGGGGATCGGGGTGCTAACTCTCAAAACGACCGACCGGGTCGTTACATTCTCCCATTTTTAAGAAAATCGTTCGTCCTCGAACGAGAATAAAAAACATACCTGAAGCTGTGAATAGATGAGGGTACTGACTTCGCATGTCCTGCTCTGTCTCCCAAGTCGCCTCCTCGTCTGGATGACCCCTCCACTGCACTTTGACTGAGGAAATATTCTTCGACCTGAGCTTTCTGACCTGCCTGTCTAATATAGCCATAGGCTCCTCAACATATGCTAGGTCCTTGTCCAATTGGACTGAGCTGAAATCCAAAACATGAGTCAGGTCACCGTGATACTTCCTGAGCATGGAAACGTGGAATACCGGATTAACTCCTGCTAGGTTGGGAGGCACGGCCAACTCATAAGCAACCTCCCCAACCCGCTACAACACCTCAAAAGGGCCAATGAACCTCGGACTCAGCTTACCCTTCTTCCCGAATCTCATGACGCCTTTCATAGGCGATACCTGAAGCAAAACTCGATCACCAGTCATAAATTCCAAGTCACGAACTCTCCGGTCCACATAACTCTTCTGCCTGGACTGAGCGGCGCGAAGTCCCTCCTGAATCACCTTCACCTTGTCCAGGGCATCCTGGACCAAATATGTACCCAACAATCGGGCCTCGCCCGGCTCAAACCATCCTACTGGGGACCTGCACCGCCTACCATATAAAGCCTCAAACGGTGCCATCTGAATACTGGACTGGTAGTTGTTATTATAGGCAAACTCTGCAAGAGGCAAGTACTGATCCCATGATCCTCTAAAATCCATCACACAGGCACGGAGCATATCCTCAAGAATCTGAATCGTGCGCTCGGACTGTCCGTTCGTCTGAGGGTGAAATGTCGTGTTGAGGTCTATCTAAGTACCCAACTCACTATGCAAGGCTCTCCAGAAATGCGAGGTGAACTGAGGACCTAAGTCTGATATAATAAATACCGGTACACCGTGCAACCAGACTATCTCCCGAATGTAGATCTGGGCCAACTTCTCAGAAGAATATGTAGTCAACCCTGGAATGAAATGGGCTGATTTGGCCAGCCAGTCCACAATCACCCAAATAGCATCATGCTTCCTCAAAGTCCGAGGAAGTCCAACCACGAAGTCTATGGTGATCCGCTCCCACTTCCACTCTGGAAGCCTAATATGCTGAAGTAATCCTCCTGGTCTCTGATGCTCACACTTGACCTGCTGACAATTGAGGCATTTGGCTACGAACTCCACTATATCTTTCTTCATCCTCCGCTGCCAATAATGTTGTCTCAAATCCTGGTACATCTTCGCGGTACCGGGATGAATGGAATACCGCGAGCTATGTGCCTCCTCAAGAATCGACTCCCAAAGTCCATCCACATTCGGCACACAAATACGAACCTGCATCCTCATCACACCATCATCACCTATGGTCATATCCCTGACATCGCTCTGCTGAACTCTAACCTGAAGAGTCCGAAGGTCGGGATCATCATATTGGCGCTCCCGAATGCGGTCATAAAGAGAAGATCGAGCAACAATACACGCCAATACCCGGTGAGGCTCAGAAAGCCAGTCTCACAAACTGACTGGCTAAGGACTGAACATCTAAGGCTAAGGTCCTTTCAGCTGCACGAAGATATGCCAAACTACCCAAACTCTCTGCACGACAGCTCAGGGCGTCGGCCACCATATTGGCCTTTCCCGGGTGGTATAATATAGTGATGTCATAATCCTTGAGTAACTCCAACCACCTACGCTGGTGCAAATTGAGATCCTTCTGCCTGAAAATGTGCTGCAAACTCTGATGGTCCGTGAAGATCTCACAAGGAACCCCGTATAAATAATGACGCCATATCTTCAGGGCGTGAACAATCGCTGCCAACTCGAGATCATGCACAGGGTAGTTCTTCTCATGAACCTTCAACTGTCTGGACGCGTAGGCAATCACCCTACCGTCCTACATCAACACCGCCCCAAGTCCAATCCTCGAAGCATCACAGTAGACTGTATAGGACCCCGAACCAGTAGGTAATACTAGCACTGGAGTTGTAGTCAGGGCTGTCTTGAGCTTCTGAAAGATCTCCTCACACTCCTCAGTCCAAATAAAAGGTGCACCCTTCTGGGTCAATCTAGTCATGGGTGCTAAAATGGATGAGAATCCCTCCACAAAACGATGATAATACCCGGCCAAACCGATGAAACTGCGGATCTCGGTAGCTGAAGACGGTCTGGGCCAACTCTGCACCGCCTCCACCTTCTTCGGATCTACCTTGATCCCATCCAAAGAGTCCACATGGCCTAAGAATGCCACATAACCAAGCCAAAATTCACACTTAGAGAATTTGGCATATAACTTCTTCTCTCTCAAGGTATGAAGCACGGTCCTCAAGTGCTGCTCATGGTCTTCCTAGGACCGAGAATATTCCAAAATTTCATCAATGAACACGATGACGAAAGTATCAAGATAAGGCCGGAATACGCTGTGCATCAGGTGCATAAAGGCTGCTGGGTCATTGGTCAGCCCAAATGACATAACAAGGAACTCGTAGTGGCCATATCTGGTCCTGAATGCAGTCTTTGGGATATCCGGCTCCCGAATCTTCAACTGATGATAACCCGAATGAAGATCAATCTTGGAGAACACCCTAGCACCCTATAACTGGTCAAATAAATCATCAATGTGGGGCAATGGGTACCAGTTCTTCACTGTCACCTTATTCAGCTGCCGGTAGTCGATGCACATACGCATCGAACCATCCTTTTTCTTCACAAATAAGACCGGAGCACCCCAAGGTGATACACTGGGCCTGATGAAACATTTTCCAAGCAACTCCTGCAACTGCTCCTTCAACTCCTTTAACTCAGGAGGAGCCACGCGATAAGGAGGAATGGAAATGGGCTGAGTGCCCGGCAATAAATCAATGCCAAAATCAATGTCTATGTCGGGCGGCATACCCGGAAGATCAGCTGGAAAAACGTCAGGGTAGTCCCTCACAACTGGAACTGACTCAACTGTAGGGGTCTCAGCACTCACATCTCTCACATAATCCAAGTACGCAACACACCCCTTCCCAACCATCCGTTGGGCCTTTAGAAAAGAAATGACTCGACGTGGAGTATACTCTAAAGAACCTCTCCACTCTAACCTCGGTAGTCCTGGCATAGCCAGCGTCACGGTTTTGGCGTGATAATCAAGAATAGTATAATGGGGCGACAACCAGTCCATGCTCAAGATAACATCGAAATCTACCATACTTAGTAATAATAAATCATCCCTGGTCTCAAAACCACTGATAGAAATCAAACACGACCGATATATGCGGTCCACAACAAGAGAATCTCCCACAGGAGTAGAAACATATATGGGGAAACTCAAGGAATCCCGAGATATCCCCAAATGTGAGGCAAAATAAGAAGACACATATGAATATGTCGAACCTGGGTCAAGTAATACCGATGCATCCCTATGACAAACGAGGACAATACATATGATAACTGAATCTGAAGCAATGGCCTCGGATCTGGCTGGAAGAGCATAATATCTGTCCTAGCCTCCCTCTCTAGGGCGACCTCGACCTCCCCGGCCACCCCGACCTCCACCTCAAGCTGCCTGAGATAGTGGGGTAGCAGCTGGGGCTGGAAGTATAGCTGGAGGATCTGGTGGGAGACGTGGAACCTGATAAGTCTCCGGTGGTGCACCCCTCCTAGATCTAGGGCAATCCCTTACTTGGTGACGAGGGTCACAACACCCAAAACAACCACTCTGAGGGTGTGGCTGCTACCGCTGACTCTGAACTGGCAGGTTGGACTGGCCGGTGATAGCACCTCGAGCAGGAGGCACCTGAGATACTGGTGGTGCATAATAAGGCTCACGAGCTCTAGGAGGAGCTGGAATACCACTAGCTGCTGGAAGAGCTGAATGAACAGGGCGACTCACAAAGCCCCTACCATAGCGTTCTGCTGGTGCACGAGCTCTTGAAAAGTTACCAGTCTCTCGAGACCTCTTGGCCTCTCTCTCCTCTCTGTCCCCGGCCAACATACTCTCAATCCTCCGGGCAATACTCACCGCCTGCTGGTAAGTAATGTCTTAGATCTTTGTCCATACTAGTCCGAATGCTGGGATGGAGCCCCTCAATAAAGCGTCGAACTCTCTCTCTGACAGTAGAAACCAATGTTGGTGCATGACGAGCCAAATCACTGAAACGGACCGCATACTCCGACACAGTCATAGTACCCTGGCGTAGCTGCTCAAACTTTGCACGCCAAGCATCCCTGAGACTCTGAGGGACGAACTCATGTAGAAACATCTCTGAAAACTGAGCCCAAGTCAGTGAAGCTGCCTCGTCCAGACTGCTAAGCTCAAAAGCACGCCACCACTGGTAAGCTGCTCCCCTTAATTGGAAAGCAGTGAATGAGATCCCACTCGTCTCCACGATACCCATAGTGAAGAGAATGCGATGACACTCCTCAAGAAAACCCAGAGCGTCATCCGCTGAACTCAGGTGGGTGGTACTTCTCTTACCTCTCAAGACGGCGCTGCTCAGACTCCGATGCAGCTGCTCTGGCCTCATGCTGAACTGGAGCTGCTGGAGGCATAGGGATATACTCTGGAACCTGCCCCATATGAACCCTCTGCTCAGGAGTACGGGCTGCGGGAGTCTGTGTACCTCCCCCGGCCTGGGATGTAGCTGGGGCTATCGGGAGTAGTCCCGCCTGAGACAGAGTACTAAAAGCACTCATAAACTGGGCCAAAGTCTCCTGGAGGGCTGGAGTAATAAAAGGAATCTCCGGTGCCCCTCCAACTGTGGCTGCTGGGGGATCTTCTGCCTCCGCTCTAGCAGGTGCTCGGCTTGCACCGCGTGCTCGTCCTCTGCCACGGCCCCTGCCTCTGGTGGCTCCGGCTGAGGGCTCGGGTGCCTGGTCATCAGTACGTCAGGTACGAGTATGAACTATCTCTAAGCAAGAATAGAATAGAGTTTAAGAGTTTTGATGACAGTAACTATCATGACAAGGAATTCCAAGAGGTATGATTGTTCTTAACAGTTACATAGCCTCTCGAAGATAGATACGAACGTCTCCGCACCGATCAGCGAGACTCTAATAAACTAGCTTGTGACATTGTGTCTCCTGTGAACCTAGACGCTCTGATACCAACTTTTCACGACCCAAATTTCCCTCCACAGGGTCTCGTGACGGCACCTAGTCTCTACGACTAGGTAAGCCTAAAACATGCAGAAAAGTAAATCGGAAACAGGGGTAAAACATAAAAGATAAAAACAGTAACCATAAAGCTTAAGCCACTCGGCATTTAAAGTTTAGCTCTTCCCAAAACCCGGACTATCACAACTGTCACAAGCTTAACATTATAGCTCAATACATCAAAACTGTGAGTATTTCTGTCTAAGTACCACGACTATACTAAGATAAGAGAGGGACTTGGAAGGCTCTGCGGACGCGGCAGAAATATCTCTAAGTCTCCCAAAGACTGCTGCTGCTACTAAACTCGGTACTACGTACGGGTACCTGGATCTGCACATGGGGAAAACATACGCAGAAGGGCGTGAGTACTCCACATTCGGTACCCAGTAAGTGTCGAGCCTAACCCCAGTCAAAAAGTGACAAGGTCAGGTTGAGGCTCTACTGAGTTTATAAATAGACAGTTACAATCTAATAGTTGAAATAAGTAGCAATAATTTACGGAAGTTTAAAGTAAAAACTAGAAGAGAATGATGTAAATAGCTCTCAGCTCAGCACAGCATATAACGCAATAAATACTCGTGCAATGCAATACAGGGGAAAGATCTCAAGTCTCGGATCGAATTCCCAATGTAAATATGCAATGCAATGCAGTACAGGGGAAAGAGCACAAGCCTCAGCCCGGAGTCCCACTGTAAATATGCTATGAAATACAGGGGAAAGATCACAGGTCTCAGCCCGCAGTCCCACTGTAAATATGATATGAAATACAGGGGAAAGATCACAGGTCTCAGCCCGCAGTCCCACTGTAAATATGATATGAAATACAGGGGAAAGATCACAGGTGTCTGCTCGCAGTCCCACTGTAAATATGCTATGAAATACAGGGGAAAGATCACAGGTCTCGGCCCGCAGTCCCACTGTAAATATGCAATGCAAGAGGTATACCGGATGTAGCGTAATTCAAAGTTTAGGAAACCCGTCGGCAAAAATAGAGTAAAATACTTCAACGATGTTCAAATAGTAGTAATGAGTGGAAATTAAGTAAAATCGGTTGGTAGGTTTAAATCTTAAGTTGCCACTCAGTCTAGTTCAGTAATAGTAATATTTGGAGTGAAAAATGAGATATGCCATAGTAAGAACAATGGAAAATTCGGTGAAAATAACCCATGCACGCACCCGTCACCTCACGTACACGGGGTTTTTATAGTAAAGATCAGTTAAAATGCCTAAGAGAAATTCCCCAACACAGAGTTAGGCAAGCCACTTACCTCGACTGTGCTAATCAACCAATAGTCACGCTCTTGCCACAAGTATCCGACTCCGGGTTGCCCAAATCTATTCAATTCGATTGCATATTGTATATATCATTTCAAGAAATCAAAGTAACTAATTAATTCGAAGCTAATACGCGAAATTAGGAATTTTGACCAAAACACCCCTCGGGCCCACGTCTTGGAATCGGGTAAAAGTTATATTTTCCGGACACCCGTTCACTCACGAGTCTAACCATATGAAAAACTCTCAAATCGGAGATCAAATACCCAATCAAAATCCCAAAATTTGGTCTAAGAAGTTTCTTCCATTTTTCCCAAATTTCTACTCAAAATCTCGAAATTAAAGGTAGAAATTAAGATTAGATTCATGGAAATTGGTCTATATAAGTTAGGAATCACTTACCCAAAGTACCCAGGTGCAAAAGTCTCCAAGAATCGTCCTTCCCGAGCTCCAAAGTTCAAAAATGGTGAAAAATAACTAAACCCTCGGAATTGGGTCTTTAAAAGTTGTCCCAGGGCTTTTGCACCTGCGAAAATTACATCGCAGGTGCGGAAATCACTAAAGGCACCTGGGGCGGCACCTGGAGTCGATTGGTCGCACCTGTGGTACCGCACCTGTGGAACCCAGGTCGCACTTGCGACCACTAGCCACCCCACTCACAACCGCACCTGCGACCAGGCCTACCTCACCTGCGTGTCCGCACCTGCGGAAAAACCATCGCAGGTGCGAGACACCAGAAACATGTCTGGTTCAGCAGTTGATCAAAGTTCCAAACTCTCCCGTTGGGACTCCAAAACAACCCCGAGGCCCCTGGGACCTCAACCAAACTTACCAACTGACCCAAATACCTTATTCAAACTTGGTCGGGCCTTAAAAACACGTCCCATAACATCAAAATCATCAAATATGCATAGATTCAAGCCTAAGAACTTAGAAATTTCCAAGAATTCACCTTCGACGCCGAAACACGTCTAAACTCGTCCGAATGACCTCAAATTTTGCACACAGGTCATAAATGACATTTCGGTCCTGCTGTCGCTTTCAGAATTCCATATCGAGTCCGATATCAAAATCTCACCTATCGACCGAAATCGCCGAAATTCTAACTTTCGCCAATTCAAGCCTAAATCTTCATCCGACCTTGAAAACACAATTCGAACACGCGCCTAATCCCAAAATCACTCAACGGAGCTAACAGAGTCAATGAAATTCTATTTCGGATCCGTCTTCACACAGCTCTAGCTACGGTTCAATTTCTAAAGTTAAAACTCACCTTAAAGGACGATATGTCCAAAATCACTCCGAATCTCGCCACTCAACGCTCGGACGAGTTCCATTAACATAATAAGACATGGGAGAAGCAGTTATTAGGGGATCGAGGTGCTAACTCTCAAAACGACCGACCGAGTCGTTACATTGATGATATAATGATGACTAAAGAAAAATAATGTATTTTTCATGAAAAAGCATGAAGTTTGTCCCACTTGATTTGCTTCATTCTTGAAGTGAATGTAATAATGGTGCACAATAAGTCTAAATAAAGGCAAGTGGTTAACCAATGAACGTGGGCGTGTTAAACATCAAATAATAAGAGTCATCCTTATGGTAATTGTAATTAGAAGAACAATAAGGGTTCTCTAAATGGTCCTTCAAAGGTGAAGGAAAATGTATCAATGCGGTTTGTTAATACAAGACACTTTCACATGATTATAGTTCATTCGTTAAAAATGTGTTTTGTGATAAGCATTGTAAATGCATGCTCATTCCTGAAAGTGATGTGAAAATATATATGTGATACAAATTATGCATAAGAATGTATTTATGCATGGTTGAATAAATACTACAACTCACCTCTACGGGAGGTTTGAGAGAAAGAAAGATAATGAACATTATTGTATGGTTACATGAATATGTCGTTGGTCGGGTACATGTGGTACACCAAAAAATATTTTGTCATGTCTTATAAAAAGTTATTAAAGACAAAATTAAAGCAATAAATAATTTTGATTATGATGATTTTGACAATGACAATTATTATGATATGATTTTCTCCGTGAAAGAGATATTCACCATATAAATGATGTGACAAAAGATCTTGGAGTACAAAATCAATTAAGAACTCCGGAAGAGCGAATTTGTTACTACTCGGATTAATGAAATTGTTCTTGACATTTGTATTGTAGTAAGTCTAAAAAAGAAATTTTTTGAGTTTCAAATGTATTAGCCAAAAAGTTGTTGGCATATTGAGATTATAAATGAAAGGAAGATTGAATATCTCCATATATTACTATAATCACACCGGGTAAATATAAAAGGTTACACCATTTTTCTTCTATTGTACTACACAAGTATAAGCATGATGATGGAATCACATGCCGTAGTAAATTAGATGTTTACTGAAATAAATATCAGTTGGCATGACCGGTTGGCCATCCCGGTTCAATTATGATGCAAAAATTAGTTGAGAATTCACATTGGCATATACTGAAGAAATAGAAGATTCTTCAAGAATTCTCTTGTATTGCTTATTCTCATGATATACCAATTAAGGTTGGGATTGAATCCTTTAATTTTTGGAACGAATAAAAGGTGATATATATAGGCCCAGTCATATGCCATGTGGACCGTTTACTATTATATAATTTTAATAGATGCATCTATTGTATGGTCACATGTGCATTTGTTATCAACTTGCAGTTTCGATTTTGCAAGGTTAATTGCTCAAATTATTAGAGCATAGTTTCAGAATATAAATTATGATGATTTATCTTGATAATGATGGTTTAAATCCAAGTTGATTTAGCAGAATTGAATGCCTCCAATTACAGCTAAACCATTTGTTATGAGAACAAAATTCCTAAATAAAAATTTGGTTTGAAGTGTATTATTTAATATACAACAGCACTTGTACGCATCTAGACAAAGAGTTATGATAAATTCTCCCTATTTAATTGGCTCAGGGCGAGGAACCAAATAATTTTCATTTAGAAATATAGATGTGTTATATGATTTAATTTTTCTACCACAATGCACAATGATGGGTCCCCAAAGAAAGTTAGGGATATGTGTTGGTGATACCACCATTAGGGGGGAGAAAATTGGCAGCTGAAAAAGTGATACGTGGAATGTATTATCATTGTTAGAACTGATTTTAATAATGAAAACAATATATATGTTGTATGTGTAGGTACTCCTGGAACGTGCTCAAGATTGAAGGGGCAAATCAAATAAGATTGTTAATTGCATCCAAGATTGAAGAAATCAATCAATCAAAGATATCGAGAATCTGGAAGTAAATCAATCATGCGGCTAAATATGGAAAGAGCAAGATTCTAGGAAGATGCTCGGCGCCATCAAAGGAAGTCACCAGCGCATCATCATCAGCCATAGCCGTTGCGGCATAACCTTATTCTTGGAAAGAATCAATTTCTTGTCAAGGATCAAATCTCTTGGGTTGGCAAATATCTTCAACAATCAAGCCTTGTCAAAGTATATAAACCCATTTTTGTACCTTAGAACATATTGTCGCGCCCCCTTTTTCCTTCTAGCGGAGATCGGGTTTATGACATTTTTGGACAACTCCTTTAAAGGAAGAGGGTTATTAAAAGGAGAAGAGTCGCCACCTAACGATTTTTAAGGTGCGTTATGGCACCTAGAGTAATTAACTCATGAAACTAGTTTGTGTCACTAGAGATTGGGTAAGGGCTTGAAGTTATCCCAATGGGAAGGTGTTAGGCACCCCTCAAGATCCACAAATGTGGTTCCCGGCCAAATAGTTTTCATGAATTTGTACAATAAGCAAATAACAAGTAAAGGCTCAAATAAGAGGGGATTTCAAATAAACATTGAAGTTATTAAAATTTTTGAAAGAACTGATGGACAGTTGAGAAGAAAAGACATCCTAGGTTTAAAACAATATGGATCACATCAATGCAATACCCGATAGACACTCCTCAAAGAGGGACTACACGTGGTATTAGCGCACCGGTCATCATATCCATATTCTACTCTTTCCCACCCCGTGAAGGTAATTAAAGCGCGTATTGGTCACGAACTCTATTGCATGTTGTTACCCGTCCCATCCTATCAGTCCCGGAGGAGATTAGGACTACTATCCTAAAAGGGAGGTACTAAGCTGACCCTCAGGTTTAAAGGTAAAGGTTCTAGAACGACAGACAAAACAAGTAGGACTGCAATTAAGGGAAAACACATAGAAGCAGATATGAGGCTCAAATATTCCTCCACAGATTATGCACATATTTAGCATGACTCAAACATAAATAAAGGGGCTTATTAACTTCAGAATTCTAAAGCATGATATCTAGGCGAGAATGCGATAATGAGGCAGTTTTATTAATGAGTCCAGAGAAGGCATTTTATCAGTTTCTACTTGTTGATTTCAACCTGTTAATAGACGGGCAACAAGTGTAAAAGAGTAGATTTCCAGTTTTAACAGATTTAGCACCTAAGGCTTGCCTAGGCGTACCAGTTATTACAAAAGATTGTTCATGTAGCATTAGTAAACATACTTTTTTGGGTGTCCAGAATCATAAAAGGGTATTATCAGTTTTCCTTTAGAAGAACTAGGTGAGATTTTCTTATAATTATTACACATCAGTAATTAGGCTAGGTGTAGCTAAGCGGATATGATCTTATAACATGATATCTAATGCGTAGGTAGAGATGCATGTGCAAAATTCCTAAACATGATTTTCTAAATGCACAATAAGGAGGTAGAATTATGCGTATGCAAGATCCTAAACATGATTTCTAAAGGCGCGGTAATCACAATATTTAATCATAGTTTCAGGAGATATTGGAGTAACAGATTATTAATGTTATCCTAAAGACAGGATCTCTGAGTGATGGGCAATATGAAGCATGGTTAAAGAAATGATCGAATCATTAACGTATTTGTCCTAACACAGGATCTCTAAGTGACAGTCATAAAGCAAGATAACATACTGAAGCAATATGCCATGAATGCTGAAAATCATGGTGCCTAAGGAACATGGTATCTAATGCATGATTTTTGCACACATTGGTCCTAGACATGACTTCTATTGCGCAAATAGGAAATGTAAACCTAAGCATGATTTCTACCCTTTGATATCTATAGCATGTGCAGCTACCCTTCCCATTTTCCACTATCCATCCCCAATATTTGTTTACAATAAGTTATTACAGACCAATGTTGCAGGAATTACATAAATAAGAAAATTAAGAAGTTATACTATAGGGAGCCTACCAATATGCCCAAATCTACAGAACTCCCAATGCCAAGTGGTATTTCACAGCCTTTCACATAATCCGGATGTGTCAGAATTCCCTAAGAATCTCAGAGGATCCCGGGCAGTGCTCACACCCAGATTTCACAGCCAAGATGGAGTAAGTGCAATGTGGAAGAGCCAACTCTTGTGTGTCAAAGTTCAGAGGGATCTCAAGGGTCCCTAAGCAATGCTCACACAAAAGGGCAGAACCTATTGTCTAAGAGTATAGTGGAAGTGCTCATAGTTTTAAAGGAATCTAAGAGAATAGTTTTAAAACAAGTTTTTGAATAATTTTGGAAAAGTATAAGTAGGAAACTATTCAGAAAGATTACTTGAAACGGTTTTGTAAAAAAACCCAGGAGAAAGTAATCTCAATAAGACAGCCTAGAAGAACAGAGGAGAAACCAAACATATTCAGCACCATACAAAGAACCAAGTTAGGTTCAGCATTCAAGTTCTCACACAGGGATAGCAGGGGTTGGGAACACATAGATTACATGATGGCCATCATGTAGTAAATAACATACAGTTAAGGATCCTTAAAGATTCAGGGGATTAGGGACACAGTAAAGCATAGGTGTACAGGACAGGATCAAATACAAGAAGGTCTACCAAACTAATGTACCAAACATGAACAGAAAGGTTTACACTAAGGCAGGATATCAAAAAATATAAACTAGACATAACATGAAGTCATAATTACATGTTGGCAATAAGAAGAACAGGTAAAGCATAGATGAGAAACTTCAGGGATCATAACAGTAATGGAAACATGTTGTTTTGAGGACTAAAAAATATAAACTAGAACATACCAGTATGATGAAGAAAGCAGTAACACAAACAGGCAGTAGGAGATACACAATAGCCAGCATTGGCTTGCAACCGACTAACTTAGAATAGTAGCAAGTAGCACAGAAAAGAGAATAGGGAGAGAGCAAGTTGAGTTGTGAAAGAGAGTGCACAGATTAGTCTATGTCTGTCTCTGTGTAATGAATTAATAGAGTATATATATAGTTTGAAAGCTTGATGAAAAATAAGGAAAAAAATCAGAATTAACCAGTGATTGTGGGAGTGAATATCAATTAGTATCCAATTAGTACAAGTATCCCTATATTCAAGGGAGTGATTCACACGATGAGTATTAAATAAGGAAAGGACCATATATAGCTTAGAGGAATATAAGAACAGTGTAAGTACAACATGCAATTAGGTATCCCTTAATCGAAGGGGTTAAACTCAAACGCCTAGTAGGTAAAATAACAATTAAGGAAAGTTCTTATGCCTGTGACATATAAGGAAACAATTTCACCCCAATTCAAGTATACAATTGAGACTAGGTTCAAAAGATATCACTTATGGAAATAGTAATCAATTAATAGCTAATCAACTATGTAACAAGGTAAGAAAATAAAGTCGGAAGTTAGTAAGAACATCTCATAAGAAATCAGTAAGGCTTTTCAAATCTCTGGGAATCAGGGGTGCAAACAAGGTAAAGTTGCAGAGAGTTAGGATTCGAACAGGAGCAAAATTAGTTAGGCAAATAATAGGCAAGCAAAAACATAGCAAGGTAAAGAATCACATAGAATCAGAGATTCGAGGCTAGCACACATTTAAACAAACAATGGGAATCGGAGAGTTGAAACCCTAGTGACTATAGTAGCAAAATCACACAGGTTTAGAGACAAAGCAGTAACATTGAACATGATATAAGCAAAGAGAACATAGTCAGGAAACCTAATAAGAAAAAACAGGGTAAAATCACAGAAAGCTTAAACATTTATGAGAAATAAGAGTTCATGCATTTAAAAAAATATATCGGCTAAAGACAGACTCAGAATTAGGGAAAAACCTAGGGTTTTCAGCATTGTAAGTCGAAAATGAAAAGAGAACTCCGAGTAAATCATTGAATCATAGAATGATATTAAAACATAAGCAAAATCGTTTTTTTTAAAGAGGGGTTATGAAACCCTAATTTTGAGATGAAAGATCGCTTAGAATAAGAAGGTTTTCGAAGAAAACATGTAAAAAAAAGCTTCATGATATACACAGATCTAAAAGAAAATCGTAAATATACCAGGAGTTAGGGTTTCAAAGAGCCCAGAGAAACAAGAAAAACCTTAAAGATGTCGCCGGCGTTAGCCGGAAAAGTCATGGCTCTTACTTAGATGACCGGAGGAGGTCGGAAGATGGCATGAGGGACCATGGGTAGGATTTGAACCGATCCAGGTTCACCTGAGGGCCTTAGGGTGTCATTAGACCGGTGTAGGGTGAAGCAGTAACCAGGAGATGATGGGAGACCATAGTTTCCGGCGAGGGAACTAGCCGGAGAAGACGAACAAACTTCATCGGAGGAGGGAGGCAAGGGAAGGTTCTAGAGAGAACCAGAGAGAACCAGAGAGAGATAGAGAGAGAATGAGTGACCGGAAAAATGAGAGGTCGGAGGGGGGTTAGGTCTTAGTTAATTATGGAAGGTGGAATCTAGGCCGTTGATCTAATTTGATCAACGGCTCAGATAGATCCGGGGTTGGGCCGGGTATGGAATTGATTTGGGCTGGGTATGGAATTGGGTTGTTAAAAATCTGATGGGTTGGGTTAGAATTAGGCTAGAATTTAAATATATATGGCTAATTGTTAAATACTCATTAAAATTAGATAAATAATTAACAAGAATAGGTAATAATTGTATAAAAATGAAATTAATGCTGCATAAATGAAAATTAAGGTAATAAGCTAATATAAAAGTATAAAAATGATTAATATCAAATTAAAATAGCATGAATGCGCAATTAGGCCGTAGTTGCAAAATTTGTATAATTATAGTTAAATAGCGCCTAATTGATTAATTTGTGAAATAATTAAATCATGATAGAATTAAATAGGATTACAAGTGATATATTGAGCTGAGAAACATTTTTGAAATTATTTATAACATAATTTACGAATAATTATTGACTACAAAAATACTTAAATAAATAGAAAATGAGTTGATAAAAATACGAAAATTGTGAAAAAATACCACTCACATTAAAAGTGATCTTAAAAATAATATGTAGGTTTGAAAATAGTTTTGAGGAAAAATTGGGTATCAACACATATACTTTGATCGAACCAATTACCCTCTCTTTGTTCTAGTACATAAAAACATTGTAGCTCCTTTAAGATCTGTTGTGTAACAAGTTAGAGAAGAAAGAGAGAAAACCATTGGTGAGGCATTGTATCAAAGAGAAACAAGTGTCACTGAAACTAAGCTATCGGTGTAAACTACACCACCATTGTATACTCGAGAACTATATNGATTGAATCCAATATGATCGTTGATTGCATCCAAAATTGAGGAAATAAATGAAGATTGACGGAATAGATTGAGGCTAGATTGAAGGGATCAATCAATCAAAGATATCAAGAATCTGGAAGTAAATAAATCATGCGGCTAAATCTGGAAAGAGCAAGATTCTAGGAGGATTTCGGCGCCATCAAAGGAAGTCTCCGGCGCATCATCCTCAGCCCTAGCCGTTGCGGAATATCTTTATTCTTGGAAAGAATCAATTTCTTTCCAAGGATCAAATCTCTTGGGTTGGCAACATCTCTTCAACAATCAAGCTTTCTCCACAGTATTTAAACCAATTCTTGTACCATAGAACATATACTTTGATCGAACCAACTACCTTATCTTTGTTCTACTACATACAAACATTGTATCTCCTTTAAGATCTGTTGTGTAACAAGTTAGAGAAGAAAGAGAGAAAATAACTGGTGAGGCATTGTATCAAAGAGAAACGAGTGTCACTGAAAGTTAGCCATTGGTTTAAACCACACCACCATTGTATACTCGAGAACATCATTCACTAAAAGAGAACACCCTTGCAACCCAAGGGGACTGGACTAGGATTCACATTGAATCCGAACCAGTATAAAATTCCGATTTCTTTAATTCCTGCATATTTATTACTGCCTTTATATTCTGTTGCATTATTATCTCTCTATTATAACTATCGACTAATTGCAAAACCAGTCAACTGGTAAGGAATAAAATTAAAAATAGTCAATTCACCCCCCCCCTTGCACTTTTAATTAGTATCAGAGCTTGGCTCACATTTTATTTACTTTGCTTAACAGCTTGTGAGAAAAAATCATGGAAAACCAAGTCATTGTAGGAGCATTGTTTTCCAGGAAGGAACATCACAAGTGAGTCCACCATACTTCAACGGTAAACATTTCTCTCACTGGAAAGTGCGTATGAATATTTACGCAAAATCCTATGATGTCAAGGTATGGAGAGTCATCAAAAAGGAAAACTACCCACTACGTGCTGCTGCTCAACCCCCTGCTGATCCTGAAGATATTGATGCATACACTGAAGAACAAATGGCGNATAATATATCTGTTGTATGTAAGTACCTCTCGAGATTGAAAGGACAAGATCACTGAAACATCCAAGATTGAAGAAATTACTTAAAATTGACAGAATAGATTGAATCCAATATGATCGTTGATTGCATCCAAAATTGAGGAAATAAATGAAGATTGACGGAATAGATTGAGGCTAGATTGAAGGGATCAATCAATCAAAGATATCAAGAATCTGGAAGTAAATAAATCATGCGGCTAAATCTGGAAAGAGCAAGATTCTAGGAGGATTTCGGCGCCATCAAAGGAAGTCTCCGGCGCATCATCCTCAGCCCTAGCCGTTGCGGAATATCTTTATTCTTGGAAAGAATCAATTTCTTTCCAAGGATCAAATCTCTTGGGTTGGCAACATCTCTTCAACAATCAAGCTTTCTCCACAGTATTTAAACCAATTCTTGTACCATAGAACATATACTTTGATCGAACCAACTACCTTATCTTTGTTCTACTACATACAAACATTGTATCTCCTTTAAGATCTGTTGTGTAACAAGTTAGAGAAGAAAGAGAGAAAATAACTGGTGAGGCATTGTATCAAAGAGAAACGAGTGTCACTGAAAGTTAGCCATTGGTTTAAACCACACCACCATTGTATACTCGAGAACATCATTCACTAAAAGAGAACACCCTTGCAACCCAAGGGGACTGGACTAGGATTCACATTGAATCCGAACCAGTATAAAATTCCGATTTCTTTAATTCCTGCATATTTATTACTGCCTTTATATTCTGTTGCATTATTATCTCTCTATTATAACTATCGACTAATTGCAAAACCAGTCAACTGGTAAGGAATAAAATTAAAAATAGTCAATTCACCCCCCCCCTTGCACTTTTAATTAGTATCAGAGCTTGGCTCACATTTTATTTACTTTGCTTAACAGCTTGTGAGAAAAAATCATGGAAAACCAAGTCATTGTAGGAGCATTGTTTTCCAGGAAGGAACATCACAAGTGAGTCCACCATACTTCAACGGTAAACATTTCTCTCACTGGAAAGTGCGTATGAATATTTACGCAAAATCCTATGATGTCAAGGTATGGAGAGTCATCAAAAAGGAAAACTACCCACTACGTGCTGCTGCTCAACCCCCTGCTGATCCTGAAGATATTGATGCATACACTGAAGAACAAATGGCGATTGTGCAAGTTAATGCAAAAGCAAGGAATCTGCTTTACAATGCTATAAGTGGTGAAGAATATGAGACGATCTCCAACTATGACACTGCCAAGGAAATGTGGAATAAACTCAAAGTTACTCATGAAGGAACGACCAAGGTGAAAGAAACTTATATCAATATGCTGGTTCATGACTACGAACTTTTCCAGATGAAGGAAGGAGAATCCATTAAAGAAATGTTTGCTAGATTCAGCAAAATCGTGAGTGATCTAAAAGCATTTGGCAAACCATACTCAAGTGGTGATCAAGTTAGGAAAATTCTGAGAAGTCTACCTACCACTTGATAGACAAAGGTCGTCACTCTTGAATCTCAAGATCTAAACAAAATGTCATATGATGAACTTCGAGGAGAACTCATAGCTTTTGAAAAATCTCATCTCAAGCAAACTACTCAAGAAGAGAAGAAGTAGAATGTAGCCTTCAAAGCTACAACTGATAGAACAGAAAGTGACATTGATGATGACCCTGAAGCTCTTAAAGAAGAAATTTCTCTAGTATCAAGAAACATGGACGGACTAATAAGAAGATACAGAAACACCAAGAAGGGAAGGTTTCCATCCAGACGAACTAGGCAATATAGTGGACAAGACAAAAATGATGGCAAATGTTATGAATGTGGAATATTTGGACACGTTCAAGCTGAATGTCCTGAGCTTAAGAGAAAAGTCTCTAGAGGATTCAACAAGAACAAATCATTCGGAAGCTGGAGTGATGACAGAACATGAGGAAATAGCCAACTTATGTTTTATGACGATCCTAGAAAATGATATGAAGAAGATCTCTGGATGCTGAACATATGAGGACGATTCAGACAATGATGAAAAAGACGAAAATGAAAACTGTTTCATGGCACGAGGTGAAACAAGCGAGGTAAGACCCTATAACTATGAAAGATGTCATGAATTGCAGGATATTCTTGATATTACTCTAAAAGAGTCACAAAAACTGTTTAATGAAATAAAAAGACTCAATAGAGAAGTCAGAGACTGGAAACTCAAACTTGAAGTATGCGAGATTGAGCAAGATGTACTTCAGGATGAGTATGATAGATTACTTGTGCAGCTTAACCGCATGCGCAAATCCACCAGACAGTTCCACTAAGTCCAGTCAGACATCTTACAAGTCGACTAAAGAAGGACCAGCCAGAACAGAGTCAACTAGTTCTGACTCAAGTGGGAACTCCAAAACTAGATCAAGTCCCAAATGTCACTACTGTAATAAGAGTGGACATAAATATTCTTTTTGTCATTTTCGTAAATCAAATATGTCAGGATGGGTTTGGAGAACCAAAAATAATCCTGAATCTAGTAATGCTAACCAAAAAGGACCCAAGCAAACTTGGGTACCTAAGAAAAGATAAAAATCATGTTTTGTAGGAACACCATAGAAGAAGTCGCAAAGGAAAATGGTATTTGGATAGTGCGTGTTCCAGTCACATAACAAGAGACAAGAATCTGTTTAAAGAAGTTACAAAAATTGATGGAGGAAATGTAAAATTTGGCGATGATTCAAAAGGGAAGATAGCCGGTATCAAAATAGTGCCTTTCAATAATTGCGATATCACTGAAGTCTATCTTGTGGATGAGCTTAACTACAATCTCCTAAGTATAAGTCAACTATGCGATTCAGGATATGAGGTAAAATTTAAGAAAACAGGTTGTGCCATTGAGGAAATCAGGTAAAACAATCCTCCCAGGTAAAAGGTATGGAAATGTTTATATTCTTGATAGTTTTGAAAGTATAGATGATCATATTTGCTTAACTTCTATTTCTGATGATCCTTGGCTATGGCATAAGAAACTTGGTCACGCAAGCATGCATTTGATAGAAAAACTTTTAAAACATGAATTAGTTATTGGCTTACCCAAACTGAATATTTTCTAGAAGTCATGTGTGTGATGCATGTCAAATTGGTAAGCAAACCAGAAATTCTTTCAAAAGCAAAGATATTGTATCTACTTCAAAGCCTTTACAATTACTTCATATGGATTTTTTTGGACCTACTAGAACTGCCAGCATTGGAGGTTAAAGATATGCTTTTTTCAATGTTGATGATTACTCACGTTTCACTTGGGTGATTTTTCTATCTCACAAAGATGAAGCCTTGAAAAATTTTGAATTTTTCTGTAAAAAGGTTGAGAGAGAAAAAGGATTTCTTATTACCACTGTGCAAAGTGATCATGGAGGAGAATTTGAAAGCCGGGCATTTGAAGATTTCTGCAATGATCAAGGATATACTCACAACTTATCTACACCAAGATCACCTCAACAAAATGGAGTGGTTGAACGAAAAAACAGGACTCTACAGGATATGGCATAGAACCATGCTACTAGAACATTCACTGCCAAATCACTTATGGGTAGAAGGTGTAAGTATTGCTTGTCACATTCTGAATCAATGCCTCATTAGACCAATCCTGAAGAAAACTCCATATGAACTATGGAAAGGTAAACGACTGAACGTAAGTAATTTTCATCTTTTTGGGAGTAAGTGTTTTATTCACAACAATGGTAAGGACAATCTTGGAAAATTTAATCTAAAAAGTGATGAAGGTATTTTTCTAGGCTACTCTTTGAACAGTATATCTTTTAGAGTTTATAATAGGGGTGGGCATAAAATCCAAAAAATCGAATTATGAACCAAACCGAACTGAATTAACTTGGTATTTCGGTTTCAGTTTTTTCGGTATTTCGGTACATAAATTTCGGTATTTCGGTAATTCGGTTCGGTATACAGTATTGAATTTTTGATATTTCGATATACCGAAATAGTTTAGTCCAAGCCCAAAAAAATTATTTTTATTTTTAGCCCAATAACCTTAAGCCCACATCCCAAAAGTCCAAAACCCCTATTAAATTATTTAAGAAAAAAATACACGATCGAGCAATTTTTAACAAGTATTTAAGAAAATGATATCATTCTTTCTTTATTTCACATATAGCAGATGTTTTTACAATATTAGCATATGTAAAACTGATGTGCGCAATTAATGAGAAACACAAATCATGGGATCCGTTTTATCCTTATCTATTTTGTTTTTTACATTCTCTCTCCTCCTACTTTCTATTGTAAATTTTGGTTCCTTACATTTAACATTCAAATCTCTCTCTTTTTCTATTCTGAATTTATGTTCCTTAATTTAACATTCAAATATTCTCTAAATATTTATATATTCTATAAATGGTATAATATGTATGTATATATATACATAAAATATATCATGTACATCATTTATACATATATTATACAAAATATATGTTTGCATCATTGATATGAATGGTATAAATATCGTTTAATATCTAGATGTATAAAAACAGAATATGTCATATATGTGTTATTTATTCCTATATTATACCAAATATACATGTCACATTGGTCCACTTTTCCTTTAAAACAAATTAAATAAGTCTCAAATTTAGGATAGAATCCCTAATTTTGAGGCGTGGTAGATAGGCTTCAAGATATTTCCATGCATTTTTCAAGGGATTGATTGAGATGAAAGTGAGAGTTATTTTAGGTAAGTTTTAAGAAATGTAATTAATTCGCTGCCAATTTTGTTAATTACTATTTGCCGCTAGGATTCTGCAATATTTTCTTAAATATTGTCTATTTGTGTTTTTTTAATATTTCTCGTATTACTACTAATATAACAAAAAAAGAGTGAAATTGATATCTTAAAGTCTGAGTAGAAAAGTATTTAGAATCAATAGAAAAGGTTTCTTTTTCGATGACTTATTTTGCAAACTTAGAATTAAAATGTAAGATAGTTACTTCTATTTCAATTTGAATATTTAGCTAACATCCATTTCGATAAAGACCATTTAACAAGAAGATTCATTTCGATACTAGCTGTATCGGTTTCAAAAGTCAAAGAGCTACAAATTTAAATAAGCAGAAGCCTCGTAATATAGATTTGATTTAAACCGAAACCGTATTGAAACCGTACCGAACCAAAATATGAAATACAGAACCGTACCGAAATATTTTGGTACGGTATTTGGTATACACAATTGATAAACCGAATACCGAACCAAAATATGAAATACAGAACCGTACCGAAATATTTTGGTACGGTATTTGGTATACACAATTGATAAACCGAATACCGAACCAAAATTATTAAATACCGAATGCCCACCCCTAGTTTATAATAAACACATTTTGTGCGTTGAAGAATCAGTACATGTTGTTTTTTATGAGAATAACACTCGGACCGAGAAAGAATTCACTACAGATGATGATGAGCAAATACAGAAATCTCAAGAGACAAGCAAACCTCAAGATTCAACTAGTAAACTTGCCAACATGGAAAAGTTGACTAATGTGATCAACAATAGTCAATCAGAAGTGCCAAAAGAGTCGGATGCTCCTGCTATTCGTCCAAATGAATGGAGGAGTGAACTAGAGTATCCCCAAATATTCATCATAGGAGATCCAAACTAAGGAATGAAAACAAGAGGAGCTCTCAAGAAGAAAGCAAACATAGCTTTGATATCCCATATTGAGCCGAAGAAAATAGAAGAAGCTTTGAAAGACTCAAGCTGGGTGCATGCAATGCAGGAAGAACTAGATCAATTTGACAAAAATCAAGTGTGGAAACTGATACCCAAGCCAGCAAATGCTCCGGTTATAGGAACAAAATGGGTTTTTAGAAACAAGCTGAATGAAGATGGAAAAGTTATCAGAAACAAAGCTAGACTAGTCGCTCAAGGGTACTCACAGCAAGAAAGAGTCGACTATGACGAAACATTTGCTCCAGTAGCACGACTAGAATCTATAAGAATTCTTCTTGCATATGCATCTTTCAAAAGATTCAGACTGTTCCAGATGGATGTTAGAAGTGCGTTTCTAAATGGGATCATCGAAGAAGAAGTTTATGTGAAACAACCTCCTGGATTTGAATACTCAAAGTTTCCCTACCACGGGTTTAAACTGACCAAAGCTATATATGGACTAAAAAAAGCTCCACGAGCATGGTACGAACGGCTCAGCTCATTTCTCATTGATAATGGTTTCACAAGAGGTAAAGTAGATACTACTTTGTTCATTAGAAGATCGTCTGAAGGTAATCTCATTATTCAAGTCTATGTTGATGATATTATCTTTGGTAGTACTAATCCTCTTTGCAAGGAATTATTTGATCTTATGCAAAGTGAGTTCGAAATGAGTATGATAGGAGAATTAACGTTCTTTCTTGGACTACAAATTTAAAAATCTGAAGAAGGGACTTTCATATGCCAAACCAAGTACACCAAGGAACTGATTCAGAAGTTTGGTATGGAAAATGCAAAAGCCATCAACACTCCTATGAGTCCCTCAACAAATCTTGATAAAGATGAACAAGGAACCTCTGTTGATGAAACTAAGTATCGAGGAATGATTGTCTATCTTCTTTATTTAATTGCTAGTCGACCAAATATCATATTTAGTGTGTGTAAATGTGCTAGGTTCCAGTCAGCTCCAAAAGAATCCCATCTGACAACAGTCAAAAGAATTATTCGATATCTTATTGAAACTGCTTCTTATGGGTTATGGTACCCTCACTCTAACACTTTCAATTTAGAAGGTTTTTTAGATGCTGATCTTGCAGGTGACAAGGAAGACAGAAAAAGTACTAGTAGAACATGCCAATTACTTATAAAAGCTTTGGTGTCTTGGAACAGTAAGAAACAAGGATCAGTCGCACTATCCACGACTGAAGCTGAATATATTGTCATTGGACAGTGTTGTGCATAATTACTTTGGATGTCTCATCAACTTGGTGACTATGAACTATCCTTTAAACCTATACCAATTTTCTGTGATAATTCTAGTGTTATTCGTCTCTCAAAAAATCATGTACATCATTCTAGAGCAAAGCATATAGATATCAAGCATCATTTCATTAGAGATCATGTTCTTAAAGGAAATATTGAAATATCGTTTGTTGGGACTAATGATCAATTAGCTGATATCTTCACTAAGCCCCTATTAGAAGAAAGATTTTGCCTATTAAGAGAACTTCTTGGCATAATGTGCATTAGCGGTAAAAATTAGGACCAATGTGTCATTGACTAACTTATGTATGCCTTATGTTTTATTTCTTTTTGTAATCATTAATTGCGCCTCTGATTTCCCTATCTTTTCCTCTCTTTTCACATCAGTTGCAGAGTTCAAAGAAGGAAATCAAATCATCGCGTCTCCTCGTCTGACACCCTTTCCTTTTCTGTACTCAACCGTCAGAAAACCCCTTTTTAATGCCCAAGTCTCTTTTCAATCCCCATCATCCTCTCAGTGTAGAAACCCTTCTCAGAAACCCTCACAATCGAAAATTTTCTTCAATGTCCAAACATCCTAAGAACCCTTCTGCCTCTACTAGAAAAACCACTCGTTCCAGAGCCAAAACCCCTTCTCAACCTCCTGAACAAGTAGACCTAGGATACGAACATTTTGAAGGTTTTGCCTCTTCTCAGGCTGACCTATCTGACCATTCTCAACCCCTAGGAGAAAAAGCTTTAGGTAAACGACCTATGTAAGAAACCCCTATTTCGTTCACTCCAAAGAAATCCAAAATCGATCTATCCAGCACTCTAGAGTCTGACCTAAACTTCTGGGATTCCCCAAATAGGGATTTTTTTATCGCCTTGAAAGACAAGATTATTTCTCATGGGAGGATAGTCAATCTTGATGACATGTAAGCCCTAAATTGTAAGGTAAAAGATCTTTTCGTCTATCAAGGATGGTCTAAGTTCTTCTCTGTTCCTCTGCCCAAAGTCTATGAACCCCTGGTAAGAATGTTCTATGCAAATCTTCGCTCTAGCAAGCCTGATAGGTTGGAGTCCTTAGTGCTAGGCAAGCGTATTGTTCTTGATTGTGCCATGTTTGATTCAATTTTTCAGTGTAAGTGTTCTGGTTTCCCTATGCTTTTCAAAAACTCTTGGCCTAATGATTTTGAAATTTCCTTTGATCAAGCGAAAAAGTGCATTGCTGAGTGTTCTTCTGATTCCCTTCCTAACCAGTTAGGTCCTAGTGATGTAAGTTTCGAAACCCGTGTTCTAGCCCATATTGTTGCCACCTCTTTACTCCCTCGTACCGTTTCCTTCTCCACTTTCTCCCTAAGGGACACCTTCTTAGTTTAGTGTCTCGTGACTAAACTCAAAATCAAGTTGTCCTCCTAGGTTATCAACTTCATGATTGAGAGTGCTGAAGACCCCACTAGTCTACCCCATGGCATGGCCATTACCCACATTCTGGTAGCGCACAATATTTCTATCTCTGAATATCCCCCCATTCTGGTTTCCAAATCTTACAATTCCAGAGCATTCATGAGTATGGGGTATATGCGTATGAAGGGCTCATGGGTTAAGAAACAATAGAGTAAAGTCAATCCTGCTCTGACCGATTCAAAATCCAAACCTTCTGCTTCCCTTCCTAGCCAGAGTGATACTGATATTTCTGAAAAACACCATGCCATTGTCTCTCAACTATCTGAAATCAAGGATCTTCTCTCTGCCACTCAGTCCACTGTTGGTGACATTCATGCCATCTCCAAGGAGACAAGATCTGATGTATCCAAAATTTGAGTTGCAGTTCTCAGGGTAAGGGAAAATGTCGTCAAGGAATTCAAGGAGATTCATGACAGGTTTGATGGAATGAGTTTCTCAGCCACTGCCGGCTTTGATCAAATGAAGGAGGCGATTTGCAACACTCTTACATATTTTCTGCACCGTTAATGTGGAAGTTTAAGACAATTTTTTTTGTTTTTTTGTTTTGGTCTGATGTGTTTGGACTGGGTGACCAGTCGATGGATGATATGTTTTTTTTGCTTTGTTTTGCCTAACTATATCCCTGCAAAGTCCTTTATGCTATCAATCATGTTTTGGCTTGCATTCCCTCTTTGCTGATGTCAAAAGGGGGAGAAAAAGATATATGTAATAATACATGTGAAATACAGAACAAGTCGACTAAAGTAAAGGTTATCACCTAACCATATTTTGAGGGTGAGTCATAAAGAATAAGTCGACTACAACACTTACTGAGGGGGAGCCATGAAGTCATGGATCCTACAGAAGCAGTCAACTACCAGAGTCTAGAAGTCAACTGGTGTTTATACACATATTATTTTGTCATCATCAAAAAGGGGGAGAATGCTAGAACTGATTTTAATGATGAAAATAATATATATGTTGTATGTGTAGGTACTCCTGGAACGTGCTCAAGATTGAAGGGGCAAATCAAATAAGATCGCTGATTGCATCCAAGATTGAAGGAATCAATGAAGACTGACGGAATAGATTAAGGCTAGATTGAAGAAATTAATCAATCAAATATATCGAGAATCTGGAAGTAAATCAATCATGCGGCTAAATCTGGAAAGAACAAGATGATAGGAAGATGCTCGGCCCATCAAAGGAAGTCACCAACGCATCATCATCAACCATAGTCGTTGCGGCATAACCTTATTCTTGGAAAGAATCAATTTCTTTCCAAGAATCAAATCTCTTCAGCAATCAAGCCTTGTCAAAGTATTTAAACCCATTCTTGTACTTTAGAACATATAATTTTATCGAATCAATTACTCTCTTTTTGTTCTACTACATACAAACGTTGTGGCTACTTTAAGATCTGTTGTGTAACAAGTTAGAGAAGAAAGAGAGAAAACCACTGGTGAGGCATTGTATCAAAGAGAAACGAGTGTCACTGAAACTAAGCCATCAGTGTAAACTACACCACCATTGTATACTCGAGAACTACATTCAATGAAAGAGAACACTCTTGCAACCCAAGGGGACTGGACTAGGATTCACATTGAATCTGAACCAGTATAAAATTCCGGTGTCTTTAATTCCTGCATATGTACTACTGATTTTATATTCTGTTGTGTTATTATCTCGCTACCATACCTAGTCGACTACTTGCAAAACTAGTCAACTAATAAGGAATAAAATTAAAAATAGTCAATTCACCCCCCCCCCCCCTTGCACCTTCAATCATGAATATATCTCGATCATTGTACAAGAAAATGTGAACCTGAAGTTTTATCGATAATTCATTTGTAAAATATTGCCAGGCGTATTTGCTGACCCAAAGCTAAATGTTATATTTCAGCTGCTAATGCTCCAAATAGAATAAAGTCCGTGATGGACATAGTCTATGGAACGCATGAAGCGTAATAGACAAATCGATACCAAAGATAAAAACTCCTTGAAGAAGGAGAGGAGCAAATGATAAAGATGGTCATACTAAGCAGGCAAGTGCTTTGTAAGAGCACCATGACATAACACACTATAAGACCTCATGGAAGATGCTCAGGTACCTAAAAATAATGAGATCTCGATAAGTTATGTATTTATTGTGTAATGATTGAACCGATGTAAAATGATCATCAATGATATTGTTGATATAATGTAGCACTCAATATTTTTAATATTTACGAGAATCTTGAGTTCAAATCTGTCATGCAATTTGGACAGATAAATGATTGGTCAATGAAAAATATGCAATCAAGATTGACTTCACTTGGAAAACGTGAAGTTTTGGGCTGATAATCCCAACACCTGAAAGTATAAAGCCAGTGGGGTGACACAAGATTTTATGTAAATTTCCTGGCATTGATTATATGGAAACATGTTCCCTTGTGGTGAATACAGTTGATTTCAGATTTTAGTCTGGCAATACCTGATAAATTTGATATGCGTATATAAAAATCATTGAAGGATTTAAACTGTTCTGAAGCATATTAAAGTTCCCAAGAAATTCATTAAATAAAGCTTCAACAAATTCTTATGTGGATTAGAGCAATCATGTCGTACATGATTTATTTTTGTGTCAATTGCAATTGATGCACTATGTATCTTGCTAGAACTATAAATGTAACAATATGCTAGCGAGATATAGTTTAATTCCTATATAAAGATACATGAATACTATTAGGATTATGTTGCAAAAGGAATCCTTGATACAGATTTGTTTATTCTAACAAATATTGTCAAGTTTTTGTTGGTTATGCAGATGTAGACATTTTCTGAAGATCGTTCTTCAAACAATCTATTTGTATGTGCGGGTACTGCCATATTATTAATTCACAATGCATAATTGTTGATACTTATTCAAGTCATTCAATATACTATAAACTGATAAAGCAAGTGACTCGGCACACAACAGATGTGTGACTTTTCTTTGAAGAAAAGATTCCAATAATATTGAAGATGATGTTGTTTGAATATCTTAATTGAAAGAAGCATATATTGAAGGAGACATAATAAAGCAAATTTTTTATATGCATGATCTTCAACAAAATGGTAAAATTAATATTCAACAAATCCGTTCATGTGATAATTTCATTGATCTGTTCGTTAAGGCATTTGTCAACCTCAATGTTTGAGAAGTTGAAATACAAGATTGAAATGCATTGCGTTTAAGAAATAAAGTGATGTTTTTGTCAGGGGGAGGCAAATACGCGCTGTAATATTTTTCCCTTAGCACAAGTTTTGTCCCAGTGGGTTTTCCTGGCAAGGTTTTTAACAAGGCAACAGACAATGCGTATTACATGATATGTGTACTCTTTTTCCTACACTAAGATTTTTTCCCACAAGATTTTTTCTTAGTAAGGTTTTAACGAGGCACATTATCTATGGACATCCAAGGGGGAGTATTATGAAACATTATATTATGGTGGATGTCCATAACTTCTAAATGAATAACACCCACCACTCTTCTCCATTAACCTCCCACCACTTCTTACCATTATGGTCGTAACTCTCATACCTCCATAGCCTCCCCCATGATCTTCCTCCATGATCTCAAATTTTTAATGTCATGTTTATGACATTCTTTTGTATACCTCTATGTAATACTATAAATAGAGGATGAGAAGTGATATTGTACACACTTGAAACACTTGAATGAAATAAGAAGCTCTCATCTCTTGCTCTTTAAATTCTTGTATATTTTCTTGTTTCATATTGTTATTTTGAGTTTAGTTTCTTAACAATTTTGCTTTATTTTTGTATTTAATCCTTAACGAAATTTCAATCTGAAATAATTTGAATTATAATAGTAAAAAATTAGAAGTACGTTCAATTTTTTTCTTTTCTTCTTCTCAAGGTATTTGGACATGTGGAGATATATGTTTTTTTACTAGAGATAAATTTATAATAAGGATAAGTGAAAAAAGAAACAACTAGGATACAACAACAATCACTCATTGAAGTCTTACAAGTGGGGTTTGATGAGGATAGTGTATACGAATACCTTACCTGTAACGACCTGATCGGTCGTTCCGAGAGTTTTAGCCCCATTTCCCCCGTTTATGCTTCATTATATGTTGTTATTCTCTATTATGTTGTGTTAGGTTGGTTGGCTCGGGTTCAGAGCGATTTTGGAGAGAAATGAGACATTTAGTCTCTTAAGTTGGTTATTTAGTTGGAAAAGTCAACCGGAAGTTGACTTATGGGTAAATGATCTAGGAATTGGATTTTTATGGTTCGGATAGCTTAGTTAGATGATTTTGGACTTAGGAGTGAGTTCTTAATGTTATTCGGAGGTCCGTGGTAGAATTAGACTTGAATTGGCGAAATTGAATTTTTGACGATTTTCGGTCGGCGATGAAAAATTAGCTATCGGGGTCGGAATAGAATTTCGGAAGTTGGAATAGGTCCGTAGTGTCGTTTGTGATGTGTGTTCAAAAGTTTAGCTCAATCGGACATGGTTTGGTTGGTTTCGGCATCTTTGTCGAATTTCGGAAGTTTAGAAATCCTTAGGCTTGAATTCGGGGTTTATTTGGTATTTTGTTGTTGTTTTGGGTGATTCGAAGGCTCGACTAAGTTTTTGTGATGTTATGGTAGTGTTGGTATGTTTTTGTTGAGGTCCCGAGGGCCTCGGGTGAGTTTCGAGTGGTTTCGAACCATTTCTAGTTGCTGGTTTTTGGCTTCAGGGGTGTACAATGCGATAACATAGACCTGGCCGCGTTAGCATAGAGAAAATTTGGAAAATTTAGCTGTGCTATGCGATTGCGTAAGTCTTCCCGCAATCACATAGGGTAATAGAAGGGCTGGAAAAATTTGTGCTTCGCTATCGCATTAGTTTGTCTGCGATATCATAGGGTAAATGCCTGGGTAGATTACAAAGTACTCTATTTCGAGGGTTTCGATTTTTTTTTGCATTTTTGGAGCTATGAAGCTCGGATTGAGGCGATTTTTGAAGGGATTTTCAGATAAGTGATTAGGGTAAGTGTTTTTCACTTAATTTTTGTTAAATTTCATGATTGTGTCTTGATTTTTGTCATCTAAATTGAGAATTTGGGGTGAAAATTTGGAGAAAAATGGAGGAAAGTTGGAGAGTTTATTTTGGGGCATTGAATGGTCATTTGATGTCGGATTTTGATGAATTTGATATGGGTAGACTAATGAGGGAATAAGGATTCTAGTTTTATGATTTTTGTCGGATTTTGAGACGTGGGCCCGGGACCGGGTTTGGCCAATCTCGGGATTTGTGGTCTAATTTGATAATTTTGATGTGGGCTTCGTTCCTTTAGCATATATTAATGATAATATATTTGTGATAGATTCAGGGCGATTTGTGGCCGGGTCGAGCGGCAAGGGCATTTCGGAGTAGATTTTCGTCCGGTTTGAGGTAAGTAACGCTTCCAAACTTAGTTCTGAGGGTTCGAAACCCCGAACTATGTGTTTTATGATTAAAATTGAGGTGACGCACATGCTAAGTGACATGGTGATTCCTCCTTGTTGATATCCGTGCTACTATCAATGTGATAAATGCAAACATGCTAGAAATCATGCTAGATATTATGTTAAGGCTTCACGCCAATACTGTTGAGACCCGAGTGGTCGCTTATTGCTGTCATTTCGTGGGTTTCGTTGATATTATATACTCAGTCTTGTTATTGCATATCATATCATGTCTCAGTCTCGGTAATTGTTATTTTGCACATTATATCATTGATTTGGGCTAGTCCATGCATTGTGAGCCCGTGTGAGCGAGACTAGAGAGTGGTGGCTAAGTGAGTCCGAGAGCCTGATATTGAGTGACAGTTATGGGATCGGGCTGCACGCCGCAACATGTTATATTGATTTATGCCTAGATCTGGCTTATGATAGCGCTTGGGCTGTAGGAGCCCCTCTAGAGTCTGTAACACATCCCTAGTGAGTGCAGTGATATATTTGAGGGATGGATCTTCCTTGGACATGGATCTTGTCCGAAGTATTTGTATCTGGAGATGGATCTTCTCTATAGGGCTGGAATGGCCTTCCTCGGTACTGAGAGACTGATGTCAGATATGTATATATAATCTGGGATGGATCTTCCTGGCTGTGTGAGCCATATACAATACCGAGTGGTTGTGAGGTGTATTATTATCTGGAGATGGATCTTCTCCATAGGGCTGGATTGGCCTTCCTCAGTACTAAGTAACTTCTGTCAGACGTGTATATATTCTGGGATGGATCTTCCCTGGGCCATGCGAGCCATATACAATACTGAGTGGACGAGTATTTCAGAGTGGGAGCTTATTGTGCATTTCATACAGTTGATGCATTGGCATGTAGAATACGTTGAGTTATATATGTTAAATTGTTCGGAACTGTACTTATCTTATCACTTTGAGCTGTCTAGTTAACTGAAAGCATACCTAAAATTCTGTACATTTATTCTGTTATAAATGTTGAGGTTTAGTCCGTCACTACTTCTCAACCCACAGTTTGGGCTTGTTACTTATTGAGTTGGTGTACTCACGTTACCCCCTGCACCTTGTGTGCAGATTCAGGTATCCCAGGTCACGATAGTGCCACTTGATCGCTCGCTGCGGTTCATCTTCGGAGAGAGCGAGGTAGTTGCTTGGCGATCACATAACCGCCTTTCTCCTTCCCTATCCTTCCTTTGTGTATTTTTGTTAGTTATTTCCCAAACTAATGTTGTCTTGATGCATTTTGGCACAATTGTAGTATGACTCATGACTTCGTGATACTAGATGTTGGGATTTATTTTACGGTATTTTGGATTTTGTCTTTATCTTTTATTTCGGATTCTCTGATGAAGAAGGTTAATATTTAAATGTTGGTATGAGAAAATCGAATTGGTTAAGAGTGTAAGCTTACCTAATCCCACGATAAGCATCATCATAGACGGATTGGCTTTGGGCTCGTGACAATACCCCTACTCGAAAAAATAAAGACTCCTGCCCTGAGCGGCCCCGAGAGAATGAGACCCTAGTGTAACAGAAAAGACAAAATCATCCTTCTTTTTTTCCTTCTCATCAGGAAAATAGAAGTTGTAATTGTATCTGGCCATTTAGATTAAAAAATGAAAATTATGTGACTGCTATTATTCATTTGAAATTAATACTATTCAGAGATTTTTCAATAAATTTTTACCAATATTCTAAAAACCAAAGTTCAATAATCAAATAATGATGTCCAAATAATGGAAAATTATTTATGGCCATATTTTCAAGCAAAATTCGTTTCATTATTCAATAACTAAAGTTAACAAAATCTCTATTTCCCTTTTTAAAAAGTCTTCAACCGAAAGTAACGCTCAAACCAAGCCATAACCAAAAAACCAAATCGAATTAAATCAAATCCAAAATCAATCTCTTAATTAACATTTTTCATAGCCATGGACTCCACCCTTCCCCTTTCTGAATCCCCTACTGACACTGCTTCTAAGCTCCCTATCAAACGCAAAACAACCGACGACCCTTTTATCTCCTTCACCGCAACCGGTTCAGACCCACAAAAACCGCCACCATTTAAATTCCATCGAATTTGGACTGAACCGGATGAGATCCGGTTTTTACAAGGTCTTCTTGATGATGGTTCCCTCTTATTCCCTCGTGATCTTAATATTTTCTATACTCGGTTTTCAAATACAATGTCGCAGCCTTATACGAAATCTCAACTTTCTGAGAAATTACGTAGGCTGAGGAAGAAGTTTCGGGTGATTTCTTCTCGTCTGTCTAAAGGGTTAGATATGTCATTGTTGTCGCCACATGATCGTGCTTTGTATGATCTTTCGAGACAGCTGTGGCACCCTGATTTTGCTCATACGTCGCCGTTTAATGCTGACAAGTCGAAAAAATCCAACTTGGTTGGTGTTAAAGTTAGCTTTTTGCCCACCATCCCTTGTCCTCCGGGCCAAGGCCTCAATCAATTTGATATAGGCCCGGGCCAAGGGAGCTTTTTGCCCAATACAGGCCCTGACCCGAATAAGGGCTCGGGCCAAGACCCGAATCAAGATGGTACAGTTCCTTACCAAGACAAAGTCTCAATGGATATGGATTCTTTGTCCATTGGGAATAGTAATCGAATACCAGGAAAAGACCCGGCCCATGGCGGGGTTTCAGTTATTGAGGAGAATGTTGAAGCGGGACAGGTAAATAATGAGAACACTGATGAATTTGGTGAGTTTTGTGATGGAGATGGGAAGTTGAGTGAGGTGAATGTGGAATTCGAAAGCGGTGATAAACGGGTCGGGTGTAGTTGTTTGGATGGTCCGGTTCGGGTTGGAGTAGGATGTGGTATTGGAGAGAGAGCTGCAAAAGTGGTGATGGATGTATTTGACGAGTGTTTGAAAGATTTTAAGAATGGTGGTTTATTGAAGGAGATAAGTTTGGACAAGTTTGAGGAAAGGTGGAAGGAACAAAGAGTTGCAGAGTTGGATGTATTGGCACGTCGTTTAAGGTTGGTGCTCGAGCAATCTCTTCAAAGTTAATGAGTAAATTGTATTACTTGTATATGGAATTTTCTGCTAACTTTTTTAAGTATGAGTTTAGATTTTCCATAGTAGTTTTTTTTTCTTCCTATACTGTAGTATTACTACTTTTTGTTCAAGAAATTTGGCAAAAGAAGATATTTCCTTGACATATATGGTATTCTTCTGGCTTTGTGACTGGTTAATTCCTGCATTTGATCCATTGATATCCGTAGAATCCTTTAACGCGAGTTCGAAGGGTATCAGTTCACAAACATGTTTAAATGGAATGCAGAAACTTACCATGTCTAGGCGTAATTTTGTGACTGTGCTACTTTATATCATGTGATTGATTGCATTAATTTGTTTCCAGTAGGAACACAAAATTTGTAACTTTTGAAAACATAGTCGTGGGCTCGTTGTTGATGTGCAGTGTGTGTTGATAGGATGCTAGGATGGCATTGTATCATTCACCTGTGCAGTGTGTGTTGATAGGATGGCAGTGTTCATAAAATGATGTCATTTTGGTCGTATAGGCTAGAGATTGTATCATTTCTCACTTGTAAATATTGGTATGTTAGCATTGGCAGCAAACTATATGACATGAGCCAACCCCCGGCCCTGCCCCTGCCCCCGGCTCTGCCCCTGCCCCGCGCCCTCTCCCGCCCTGGAAAATTTTCATAGCAAGTCATTGTTCACGTGAGATGTAACTTGATGGAAGGTTTTCTTGCTAGGTTTGGTCAACCCGTAAATTAGGAGAAGAACAAAACATTGGTATTATTCTTTATCAAAAATGAAAACAGAATGGTTTTGTGATCACTTTTAGTTGGACTAGGCAGAGAAACAGTCGTTGCAATATGGACTAAAAATGCTTATTATACGATTATGATGTGTATGAAAAATACGCAGTTGTCCCTGTTTATGTAGTTTTAGCATTGGCAGTGAAGTGCAAAGGTCCTAATTTTATGGACTATGTTACTTGGACTCTGCAAAAATGTCGCCGGATGCGTGTCGGATCCTTCAAAAGTAGTGCACTTTTGGAGGATCTGACACGGGTGCGGCAGCATATCTTCGATAGTACACTGTTTATTGGCGCACTGCCGGTGGTACCATGAACAGACATGAATCTTTTCTTCTCTTTACTTTTGATCAATTTTCCCAGAGGACACTGTCATTTATAGAGCATGGCTGAATTATGAAGTGTGCAAACTTCAGTAACCAGTTGTTATTGATGTTGGCTAGGTTGGTTGTTATTGGAAATTTGTCTTCTTTTTATTTTGTATCCCGTTATAATTCGCATTGATTAGGTTGCGGTCCAGTCTGAACAGTTGTTCTATGCTCATTTCAATTCATCAAACAGGTATATTCCTCCAAAAAGGGTCCAGCGGAAGTATAGTTCTGAAAATTAGTTGGATTTCCAGTGCTGTTTTCGTGTTTAAGAATTTAGCGAATTATAAGACGCAGTGTTTTAAAAGGCTTGGGCGTAAGGCGAGGCGTTTTACATATGCCTCAGCGAGGCGTAAGCCCCATGCAAGGGCGGATTTAGGGGAACGGAAGGGGGTTCACCCGAACCTCCTTCGCCGAAAAATTACGTTGTATATATAAGGCAAAATCTGTTTTTATCTCTATATATTAAGTTTTGAATCTTCTTGACACATCCCAAAAGTGTAGCTTAGTGGTCAAGGGGGTTTAAAACCTCTGTAAGGTCATCGATTCAATTCCCACTAGCTTACAATCTTTTTTAACTTTTTTCTTTTTGAACCCCCTTCGCGGAAATCCTGCCTCTGCCACTGGCCCCATGCATATTTAATTTTTAATAGTTTATAAGGTAATATAATTGTAGTAAATATTTATAAATAGGTATAATTGCATAAAAATTGAAGAAAACTATATATATATCAATTGAACTTTGAATTTAATTTGTTGTTATGAAGGAGAATGGAGTTCTCTTTGTATTTGTTAAAAAAAGTGAATATACAATGCTTTTGGGAGATATTAGCGGACTAGCAGACAAAATAAAAAATTGGGAAAACCATAAATTAGGGCTTCAATCAATTAAAAAGGTCTTGAGTTTTAAATTTAATACATTTAAGTTCCTTTTTAAAAGTTTTGAGTAATTACAAGCTGACTTTTGAGAATTATGGTATTATATGAAGGGCTTATTCAACAAATTTTGTTTTGACTTGAAAAAGTCTTCGGGGCTTACGCCTCACTACAAAAACACGTCTCAAACGCGCGGCGTACGCCGCGAACGCCCGACGTACACTCCGAATTGCTGGGCGTAAGCCTCTTGAGACTTTCGCCCCACACCATCGCCTCGGGGTATTTTTGGTGCGCCTCGTCCTAGGGTCACACCGAAAACGCTTTTAAAACACTGATGAGAAGTACAAGCTTGTTTGGATGGTTGTTACCTATTGTATTGTATCATATTGTTACTTTAAATACAATGTTTGTTTTGATTGTTACTAAAATTTTATTGTATCGTATAGTTAAACTCGTCGTTACACAACTACGTAAAGTGTCACTTTATGGAACGACGGAGTCGGTGTAATGGCGTCATTACGTTGCTTTTTTCTCTCATCTTGCCCTTTCTTATTATTAAATAACCAAATTTTATCCTTATTCTTCTTTTTTATTTAATAATTCTACTTTGTATCCTATTTTTCTTAGTAATGTTACAAGTTTATTCGTCATATAGTTGGTGCTTGACATCATGAAACGACCGCAAACTATACTATTTATCTAAACGTATAATGCAATATATTACAATACAATACATTATGAAACGACATATAACATGTTGCGCTGCGCCTTCCTGAGATTCCTTGGAAGGGCGACGTAAGGCTAAGCAACCAATGTCAGGGAAGTTGTTGTCCGCCGAGTGAGGTCCCCTCCGTACGCTAGATGAGATTGTCAGTGCCGTACGGGAAAACCAATGCCAACAGTTGAGAGAACAGTAATGAGAATTGAATAAAAACGTGATTGCATTAATGAAAGCTATTACAAAAGAAGGCAACACAATGTCGAGGGGGAGAGACACCAGTACAAAGAATTGCTTGCTAGAAAGTTTTGAATGCTTGATCCCCCATAATAATGCTTAAAAAAAATAAACCAAAGTTACAAGACTTAACCAAACTACGCTAGAGAAACATAATGAAAGTGCACGGAATAAAACTACTCTATATTTACAATGAAAATGACTTAGTTTTCTACAAGGTAGAAACATGTCCGTTTTCAGCAACTTTGTCTCAGCCATCACGATCTGTGCGCGCGGCGCTGTTGGCAGCTGCTTGCGGCTGAGCGTTAGCGAGGGATATCGGTGGGGCGACAGAGGCACCTGCGAGCTTGTCACTTGGCGCGGCCAAGACCACGGGGCCGTCCTTGGTGCTAGGCGTTGAGAGGCTTGCCAGGACGCCACATGACGCGTCCAAGGGGTCATGGGGCATGGCTGGAAAGCCGCCCATGACATTCTCCCCCACCTGAGTTGGCGACGTCCTCGGCGCCTTACTTGCAAAATAATCTTCAATTAGGCTCTTGTAGGCTTTGAGGTTTGTCCCCCTCTCCCAAGTATTCTCCTCTACATCACACCCTTGCCATTTTATCAAGAACCCTTGGTGATCCTTCCTGGAGGCATGAATTACCCGATCATCAAGAATAGCTTCAGCCCGCTTTTTCCCGATTGAACCAGGACCTCGAATACTGGGTATTGTGAGTTGGCTCCGTGAAGGATCCTCCGTGTCTTCCCGAAAAGGTTTCAGTAGACTGACATGGAAGGTGGGATGGATTTTCCACCAAGCTGGGGTATCCACCCGGTATGCAACTTTCCCAATGCGCCTTTCAATGGACAAAGGTCCAATATATTTTTGCAACAGGCGAGGGTCATGGACCCCTGCAAACAAGTACCGCTTTGGGATTTTAACCATCACTTTGTCTCCTACTTGGTATTCAACAAAGCGACGATTCTGATATGCATGCCTCTTCATCCGCTTTTGGGCTTTAACAAGATAGCTCCGCACTATCTCCAAATTCTGCCTCCATTCTTTTGAGAAGCTAGCAGCGCGAGGAGATTTGGACATGTTTGGTGCATTCACGGTGTGTGGGAGTAGCGGTTGCTGCCCGGTAACAATTTCAAAAGCGCTTTTGTTTGTACTAGAGCTCTTTTGTGAATTGAAACACAGTTGAGCAGCATCCAGAAGCTTCACCCAATTCTTCTGCAATCCGGTAACAAAGTGGCGGAGATATTCCTCCAACATGCCATTGAACCGCTCCGTCTGGCCATCATATTGCGGGTGAAAACTTGAGCTATGACTCAATTTTGACCCGAGGCACTTAAATAGTTGGGTCCAAAAGTTGCTAGTGAAGCGTGAATCGCGATCACTAACAATGTCTTTGGTCAGACCCCAATATTTGACGACATGAGAGAAGAAGAGTCGAGTTGTATCTTCTGCCGATATATATTGAGGTGCTGCAATAAAGGTGGCATACTTGGAAAACCGATCCACCACAACCAAGATAGTTGTGAGATCTCCGACCTTGGGCAATCCGGCGATGAAGTCCAGAGACACGCTTTCCCAAGGTCTTTTTGGAACAACTAGTGGTTCCAAGAGTCCCGCTTATGTCAAGCTGTCGGACTTGTCCTTCTGGCATACTAGACAAATCCCCACATACTGGGCGATTTCATCGGCTATTTGGGGCCAATAATACGCACGACGAAGTAATGCCATGATGCGTTCTTCGCCGGGATGGCCGACCCACAGAGTGTCATGACATTCCGCCAGGAGAGTTCTTCTCAGATCTCCTCCTTTAGGAACATAAAGTCGGTTCCTTTTTACCTTCAAGAAACCATCCTCCATGTAGAACTGGCAAGTTTTGCCCTGTCATACTAGATCAACCAAATACTATGCAGCGGGATCCTCTATGAGTAGATCCTGTATATGGTCTTTTATGGTGGTAGCTACTTCGCTCCCCCTTAGGGTGGCGAGTAGGCACATCGATGCTAGGTCAGCTCTCCGGCTGAGCGCATCAGCAACATGATTAGTCTTCCCACTTCGGTACTCCAGGTTGAAGTTAAATTCTGCTAGGAGTTCTTGCCAACGGGCCTGCCGGCCATTCAACTTCGGCTGGGTCATGAAATGACTAACAACTGTGTTGTCTGTCTTGACCGCAAACGGAGATCCCAACAGATAAGGCCTCCAAAGGCGTAAGCAATGAACGACAACCAATCGTTATTTCTCATGGGCGACATAGCGTCGCCCTGCATCCTTCAGCTTTCGGATCTCGTATGCTACGGGATGCCCGTCTTGTAGTAAGACCCTGCCAAGAGCATAGTCGGAAGCATCCGTTTGTACCTCGAATGGCTTGGCCAAATCAGGAAGGGCCAAGGCTGGGCTACTAGACATATCCGCTTTTAATGCGTTGAAGGACTCCACTCGCCTAGGACCCCAATCCCAAGGCGTGACCTTCTTGAGGAGTTCTGTCAATGGCACTGCGATGAGGGAGTACTTCTTCACAAATCACTGATAGAAATTGCATAAGCCAATGAATGCCTTCAAGGCGTGGATATCCTTGGGTGGCGGCCAATCTGTGATGGCTTGGATCTTTTGTTGGTCCATCTTGATCCGCCCTTCCTCAATGACATGCCCGAGGAAGTCGATCTGTTTTTGAGAAAAAGGAGCATTTGGATGGTTTTTCGTATAATTCATGCTCCCTCAAATTGCCTAGGACCTTCCGCAAGTGCTCCAGGTGTTCTTCCAGCGTTTGGCTATAAACCACAATGTCATCCAAATAGACCACAACAAATTCGTCAATGTACTCTCGGAAGACTTGGTTCATCAGGGTGAAAAATGTGGCTGGGGCATTAGTCAAGCCGAACGTCATAACTAGGAAGTCGAAAGACCCATATCATGTCACACAGGTCATCTTGTGTTCATCGCCCTCAGCAATCTGGACCTTCCAATACCCTGTCTTCAGGTCAATTTTTGTGAACACCGTTGCACTCCTCAATCTATCGAACAAGTCTGCCATGAGTGGAATTTGATACTTGTTCTTCACAGTGATTTTATTTAGAGCCCGATAATCCACGTAGAGGCGTAGAATACCATCATGTTTCTTTTAGAAAAGCACAGGGGGACCTATATGGGGACTTGGACGGCACAATGATCCCTGTGTCTAGAATTTCCATCAATTGTCTCCGAAGCTCGGTGAGTTCGGGTTGTGACATTCTATAAGGCGCCAGGGAAGGTGGCTTCGCACCCGACACCAACTCAATCTCATGGTTCACAGTGCGCCTAGGCGGAAGTCGCTTCGGCATTTTCTGTGGCATGACGTCTTCAAATTCTAGTAGTAGCTCCTTTACGGGTGTAGGAAGTGGATTCGACGAGCGTTCTACCTCTTCAATGCATAGGGTAGCCAGGAATGTAGGTTCATGTCTCTTGACTCCCTTTTTCAGTTGCAAGGCCGAGATGTTCTCCGCGGCCATCTTCATGGATATGCACGAAATAATGCAAGGCGTGGCCCCGTTTACTTCCATCATCAGAAGCATGTCCGCATATGGTACGGGCATGGTGTTGGTCTGCCTCAAGAATTCCAACCGAACTATCAACTCAAAGTCATCTATGATCACCACGCGCAAGGTGAACTTTCCCTAATAAGGACCCATCTTCATTGATACTTCTTTGGCTATTCCACCCACTGGCTGAGGAGGTGAGTTGATAGCCTTGACATGACCTCTGCCCTTTCCCACAACTATCCCAAGACGCTTCACCTGAGTTGAGGCCAAGTAGTTGTGAGTAGCACCTGTATCTATCATCGCCCGAATGGGTTTGCCGGTTACCCTCAGTTCAACGAACATCAAGGTCCTCTCTTGCTTAGGAGGAGTCCCTTTATTCGTCTTCTTTTTCCCCTTCTTGGCGATTGGGCGGGGGTCCTTCTTCTTGCGTATAACAGCACTGGTTCCCGCTAATGCCTAAGAAACAGAACCAACAATTGCATTGAAGGCACCGACTGGTTCGGTCTGTTCATCATCATCTGCTTCGTCATCCGTCCCATCATCATAAGCTTGATGGGCGTTCATCTGTGCATGTGGGCATTCATTATTCCAATGTGGCCCGCCGCAATGACAACATCCTGAGGGTGGCTTTCTCCCTCGATCATTGTTATTTGACGCAACACTGTTGCTGCATGAGGAGGGAGCCTTAGATTTGGCTGCACTCCGGTCTCCCCCACTTCTGTTAGGGCCACCATTGTTAGGATGGCCTCCTTTGTAACCCGCCCGGACAGGCGGCTGCGGCCTATCCTTCCGAGTTTCCATTTGATAGTCCCCAAGGCATTCCGCTGCTTGATTGCCTTGGGTAGGGTATCTACCCTTTGTCTTTGCAGCTCCATGCGGGCATAAGGTTTCAACCCTTCCAGGAATGTGAAGAGCTTGTCTTTGTCCCCCATGTCGCAGATGTTCAGCATGAGTGCGGAGAATTCTTGCACGTAGTCCCACACTGATTTGGTCTGGCGGAGCTCCCGCAATTTCCTCCTTGCATTGTACTCAACATTTTCAGGGAAGAACTATAGGTGTATGGCTGCCTTCAGTTCCGCCTATGTCTCCAGAGCATCTTCACCGGCCCTGATGGCTTCGTACTTCACTCGCCACCAGAGCTTAGCATCACCCTGAAGATAATGGCAGCAATTGCTACCTTCTTGGCTTCTTCTAGGCCTCCTACGGCATCGAAGTACTGCTCGATGTCGAAGATGAAATTTTCCACTTCTTTAGCATTTCTAGCCCCACTGTATGGCTTTGGCTCAGGAATTTTCATTTTCTGTGCCATGGGGGCGAGGTTCATAGCACCCCCGATTTGGTTTCCACCGCCTCGAAGCAAGCCTTGTAGAGCAGCATTGACAATATTGAGCTGGCCTGTCAAGTCGTCTATAGTTTGCTGCATGGCAGTCATCCTGCCTGCCTCTTGTGCCCTGTGGGCTAAATCCTCGGCGCGCTCCTGTTGGAGGCCCTCGAATTTATCAAAAATTTCGGCTGCCTCAGTAACTGCCGTTTGCCGGTCTCCTTCAGAGTCGCGACTAATGTTTTCTATGTCAACTTCGTCCTGGGCCATTCTGCGGTCCAGGTCGTCCAACCTTTGCACTAGGCTGGTTTTCAGTTCCGGCACCGTATCCACGATGGGCCGTAGTACGTCAACCGTCTCCTCAAGGGCCGCAATGCGGTCCCCATGATTCACCATGGTTAGAAATTGTGGTAATGTCAATGCGTTCCCTCGTCCGATGTCGAGCCTAGGCTTTGATACCAACTGTTACGCGGCGCCTTCCTGAGATTCCTTGGAAGGGCGATGTAAGGCTAAGCAACCGATGTCAGGGCAGTTGTTGTCCGCCGAGTGAGGTCCCCTCTGTATGCTAGACGAGATTGTCACATATGGGAAAACCAATGCCAACAATTGAGAGAACAGTAATGAGAATTGAATAAAAGCTTGATTGCATTAATGAAAGCTATTACAAAAGAAGGCAACGCCGTGTCAAGGGGGAGAGACACCAGTACAAAGAATTGCTTGCTAGAAAGTTTTGAATGCTTGATCCCCCCTAATAATGCTTAAAAAAAATAAACCAAAGTTACAAGACTTAACCAAACTACGCTAGAGAAACATAATGAAAGTGCATGAATAAAACTACTATATATTTATAATGAAAAGGACTTAGTTTTCTACAATGTAGAAACAGGCCCGTTGTCAACAACTTTGTCTCAGGCATCACGATCTGCGCGCGCGGCGCTGTTGGCAGCTGCTTGCGGTTGGGCGCTAGCGAAGTATATCGGTGGGGCGATAGAGGAACCTGCGCGCTTATCACTTGGCATGACCAAGATCACGGGGCCGTCCGTAGCGCTAGGCGTTGGGAGGCTTGCCAGGACACCACAGGGCGCGTCCAAGGGGTCATGGGGCATGGCTAGAAAGCCGCCCATGACAAACAACATCCAAACACGCTTTAACGGAAAAGCCAATCTTTATGCTTTTTAACCGTTATACCAAAATCCAATGAAAATGACACAACCAACATACTAAATATAGTTGACACAATCAATCCAAACAAAAGTAAAGTACCAAAAATACTGGCGCTCTAACCGCTATTACTTTTTCATGATTTATAATATGGACTTGTCTTTACCAATTGGCCCCAAATATCTCCAATATTTTCTCTTTTTCGTCCCTATAAATATACACAATTTGTTCTTTCCACTTCACCAATTTAGATCTTCTGTTTTATTCACTGCAATATAGTTTGAAGAGATGGCTTACAATGCTAGGTTGTTGCTTTTGTCAATGTTCTTAGTGTTGATCACTTTCTCCAATGTGGTTGAGGTAAACAATATTGGTATATATTATTAAAATTAATTAATTTAGGATCTTGATTAATACCGTGTTAATATAAAACTTGTTCATTTGAGCAGGGTTATAAGAAACTCCGTCCTGAAGGTATATAGTTCCCTTATTTCTTTTTCTTCAGCTCTAATGTTATACTAATTAGGAAAGGGTTCTTTTCGAGGAAGTAGCACTTTTTTAAGTATTTTGGTTTGTAGCTTTCCATTTTGTTCTTCTTTTTGTCGTTCCCCGGCACCAATTCGGTTTTAGCCGGGTCTCAATACAGAAACCGCGAGAAACCCAAAAAAGTAAAATAAAGAAAGTAAGCGTAAAAATAGCATGGGCTAGTCAATTTTCGTACTAGTCATTCAAAAATAGCAAGCGTTTGCAAAGTTATTGAAAAATAGCCACTATTTTGCTGTAACACATAAAGTTTTAGTATAATATACTGGAGATTGGAGCACCTGTTTATGAACTTCCAACATATTATGCTGGACCGGTATATTATACTGGAACTCTAGTATATTATAATGGAACTCTAGTATAATATATTGGAGTTCCAATATACTTACGCTCAGTATATTATACTGGAATTCCAGCATATTATACTGGAGTATTTTCCGGATTTTGAACATTGTATTCGCTCAGATCTATCTTTACATAAAAAGTGGCTAAATTTTTATTACTTTTGAAACCGTGACTATTTATAAGCGACCACTTGTAAATCTGATTATTTTGAAATTTCTCCCGAAGTAAGTGAGGGTAGCTACATTACGAGGAGGGACTTCAACTGAATCTGTTTCACTTTTATACAAGTGAATTACATCGTAAATAAAATCAAAATACGCACACACATTGTGGGAGGGGGGGGGGGGGGGGGGGGGGGGGGGGGGGGGGGGGGGGGGGGGGGGGGGGGGGGGGGGGGGGGGGGGGGGGGGGGGGGGGGGGGGGGGGGGGTCAAATTAAACTTGTTTGAAATAATTTTTGTTGTAAAAAGACAAAAAATATTATTTTTCTCTAGATATATCCTTATTGTTCTAACTAATGAAGTATTACTTAAATAAGACTTGTAAGGTGAGATAACCCATAATTTAGACTAGTTCTTTTGCTATTAAATCAGCACAAATCTTAGAAAACAAATAATATGAACGGTAGATAGCAAGGGAGGAGCTAGGGTGGCGCAAGGGGCTCGTTTGATTCGCCAAAAAAATAAAACTGTATATATTATGTAAACATTATTTTTTATGCGTAAATAGTAGATGTTGAATCCCCTCAACTTGTTTATTTTTTAATATTTTGAATTCTCTTGAAAAAAATTCTGGCCCCGACGTTGATAGGTAGGGAGTGATAATAGTTATATAACTTTAGTTTTGATATGTTGTGTTATAACAGATTGTGAACCAAAGTGTACGTACAGATGCTCAGCAACGTCACACAAAAAGCCATGCTTATTTTTCTGTAAAAAGTGCTGTGCAAAATGCTTGTGTGTGCCTCCTGGAACTTATGGCAACAAAGAAACATGTCCTTGCTACAACAATTGGAAGACTAAGGAAGGAGGTCCTAAATGTCCTTAGACATATTGCATTAAATCTTAATTTCTTTGATTTGTTTCTTTAGTAGTTAGAGTTAATTCTTAATTAGGATTATTTACAATTTTAATTATTCTATTGTTACATTAGACTCTTCGGTGAATTTTTATTAGTAGCTAGAAGAGTATTATGGTAAAATAAGAGTGATGAGGAAGAATTATCATGTTCCAATTTTATTGAATGTTTTATTGAAAGTGAATTTATTTCTAGCTTAATTTTTTTCTCCCCTTTTATANCAAGTATATGGACATGTAATCAACAAACAGGTAACTAATCTCAAACATAACCTTTCTTTGTAAGCTGATCATATGTATCACTTGTTTTCTTTATCATTATCTGAAATGTCTTATCTTATTATCTTGGTTGTTCACTTTCCAGTACTCAGTACCGTTTCTCAACTCACCATCGTACGATCCCACCTCAATGCAAATGCTTATGTATGTATGTATATATATATATATATATATATATAAAATCGAAATTTAGCTACTTTTCATGCAAAGATAAATTTGAACAAAAACACTGTTCAAAATCCGGAAAATACTTCAGTATATTATACTGGAGTTCCAGTATAATATACCAGTCCATCATAATATGCCAGATGTTCATACACACGTGCTACAAACTCCAGTATATTATATTGGAACTTTCCGCGTGTTGGAGTTCCGGCATAATATGCTGAAAGTTCATACACAGGTGCACCAATCTCCAGTATATTATGCTGGAACTTTCCGTGTTGCAGCAAAATAGTGGCTATTTTTCAATGACTTCGCAAACCATGATTATTTTTGAATGACCAGTCCGAAAACTGTATAGCCTGTGCTATTTTTACATTAATGTAGGCATGTATTTCAGTGTTTTGTCAATAAACTTTTATTTTTTTAATCATGGTAAGTGTTTCATTTTAGATTTGTATATGGTCGATATCGGGGATCCCGATATTGAAGCCTCTATGGCGTTCCGAGCCCGAGCTCGAGAGGCTCGACGTAGAGTCTGAAGTTCGACCTCAAAAAGACATACCTCGAGAGAGTATATCGAAGGCCCTTCACGGCCTACTTTGAAGCTGTGTAAAATCGATGATCGTCATGAAAATGCGGGAAATTCCCAAGGACACGTGGTTAGAGTTGATAAGATCTGCAAGAGATAGTACAAGTCTGTACTAGGTCGTTATACAACTGTACCAATAATATTCTTTGTCATAATTAGATATGTACTATGTTGGGGTTTTCCCCTCCTATATAAGGGGACCCCAATCATTTGTTAGCATATACAACATTGACTGCAATAGAACATTTTACTCAGCTTTTCTCGTTTTACGTGCTCAATATTATTTCTCAGCTTTATTGTTCTTCATTTATTGTTCTTCATTTATTGCTAAAGGCTGACTTCGAGACCCCCGTGGTTACTGAACTCGAGGCTCCCAGTTATGTGACAACATTGGTTTGGCCATCACATTCTTCTTACTTACACTTATCATTTCTTGATCATTAACTAGTATTAGAATAAATCACATATTTTTAGAACCGCAAATCAAATATAATTACTAATTCCATTCAAGGTAAACAGTTTGACGCCCACCGTGGTGCTAGTTTTCTGATAACACAAGTTATTCTTCACAGTTTTTCTTGTCCAAGACTCTTTAATTTCAGGTAAAAAATATGTCTAACTTAGCAAATGCACTTGGAAACGGCGGTCTTGATTTCCATGGAGAGAACAATGCAACAACCTCAGTCTCCGGTGTGCCACCGCAAAACCCTGGGGTAGCACCAGCTCCATTCCCAGACGACGTTGGTTCTCATATTGTTGTGCAAGTCTATTTGGGCACTGATATTGAAGGGAGCATACGCGGAGGGGTCCAACCCAACACACAAAGAACACAGGCTCGAGATGAAGTCAACCTACAAGTAATTTTTGAAATGTTACAAGCACATCAAGTGGCTATTGCTCAGTTACAGAGTCAACAGAAGACTCCGAGCACAGCAGGATCGGAATTAGCCCCCCGAGTTGAGCCAACACCAGAAAGATCGAGCAATAATGGGTCAGGAACAAACCCCGCTATCATGAGAATGCTCGAGGAGCTCACCAAGAGAATCGAGTCAGGAGAAAAGAAGATAGAGTACAATGATAAAAAAGTAGAAACCTACAACTCGAGAGCCGACCACATCCCGGGAGCACTCCCGATTTTGAAGGGAGTAGATTCGAAGAAGTTCATGCATAAACCATTTCCATCGAGTGCGGATCCGAATCCCATTCCGAAGAAGTTTAAGATGCTCGATATCCCAAAGTACAACGGGACCACATATCCCAATGAGCATATTACCACATATACTTGTGGTATAAAAGGAAATGACTTAAAAGACGACGAGATTGAGTCCGTTTTGTTGAAGAAATCTGGAGAAACACTGTCCAAGGAGGCCATGATGTGGTATAATAACCTCCTCCCGAACTCAATAGATTCGTTTGCCATGTTGGCAGACTCTTTTGTGAAGGCACATGCTGGTGCCATTAAGGTCGCTACAAGGAAGTCCGCTGTCTTCAAAATTAAACAAAGAGAGAACGAGATGCTAATGGAGTTCGTATCCCGCTTTCAGATAGAGCGGATGGAATTACCACCAGTCTCCGATGACTAGGCCGTGAAATCCTTCACTCAGGGCTTGAATGAACGAAGCTCGATAGCTTCGAAGCAGCTGAAGCAAAATTTGATCGAGTATCCCGCCGTAACTTGGGCGGATGTGCATAACAAGTACCAATTGAAAATCAAGGTCGAGGACGACCAATTGGGAGCCCCCTCGGGCTCAGTATATCCAAGAAGGCTATGAGCAAAGGAATCAAGGAATGCAGAAAGAGAGCTGAGACCGAACAAGGAAAGATACCAACAATATGTCGAAGACCGAAGAAACACTTCGAGGCATAATATACCTCAAAATGATCGAAGGGTGGATCGAGGCCAAAGTTCCCGGGGACTCATGAGCAAAACCGGGTTCGATAGGCATTTAGGACCGTTGGAGACACCCCGATTGTCAGAGTACAACTTCAACGTTGATGCCTCAGACATCGTATCAACCATAAGCAAGATCAGAGATACCAGGTGGCCCAATCCCATACAGTCAGATCCTTCCCAGAGGAACCCCACTTAATGTGCAAATACCATGGCACTCACAGTCACATGACCGAAGATTGCAGACAGCTTCGAGAGGAGGTACCCGATTGTTCAACGAAGGGCACCTTCGAGAGTTCCTTAGCGACCGGGCCAAAAATCATTTTAGAGAAAGAGATGCAAATAGGAAGAGTGAACCGGAAGAGCCCAAGCATGTCATTCACATGAACATTGGAGGAGTCGACGTCTCACAGGGACCCATTTTCAAACGAACAAAAGTATCCATCACAAGGGAGAAGTGATCTCGAGACTACATCCCCGAGGACACCCTTATATTCAGCGAGGAAGACATCGAGGCCCTATATTAGCCTCATAATGACGCACTGGTAATTTCTTTCTTTTTGAATAAAGTTCAAGTTAAACGTGTGCTCGTGGATCCAGGTAGTTCGACCAATATTATCAGGTTGAGGGTCGTGGAGCAGCTCGGGCTACTCGACCAAGTCATAACCGCCTCTTGAGTCCTGAATGGATTCAACATGGCGAGTGAAACAACAAAGGGGGAAATCATCATCCTAGTCAATGTGGCCGGGACCATACAAGCCGCCAAATTTCATGTCATCGAAGGTGACATGAGGTAAAACGCCTTACTTGGAAGGCCATGGATACATAGCATGAGGGCAGTGCCATCAACTCTTCATCAAATAATGAAGTTTCCAACGAAGGATGGTGTGAAAACGGTGTATGGAGAGCAGCATGAAGCCAAAGAGATGTTCGCAGTGCATGACTCAGCACCAGTATCGGCTCCATCTACCTCAGAGAAGTCAAAAGGCGAACAAGTAGCTAAATAGCAATCACAGATGATACCCTGGGTTGAGCCCGAGGGACAGGTGATCGACGAACAGGTGGTCGAGGACGGAGAAGAAGACTTACTCAACCCTTGGGCCTTCATTGCCCCCGATGAGTCAGATGCAACGAAGTCCACATTCGAAGAGTTTGAGCAGGTCGTATTGATCGAGCATCTTCCGAAACGAATGGTATACCTGGTAACGGGATTAACCCCCGAACTCATGAAAAAAACTCATTCAATTTCTTATTGATAACATTGATTGCTTCGCTTGGTCCCATTTAGATATGACAGGGATCCCACCGGGGATAACCATCCATCGACTAAGTGTCGACCCCAGGTTCAAACTGGTGAAGCAAAAAAGGAAACCTCAGTCCGAGGTAAAGCATGCATACATCAAAGACGGGGTAACTAAACTTCTTAAAATATGATCCATTAGGGAGGTAAAATACCCTGAATGGCTAGCTAACGTAGTAGTAGTCCCTAATAAGGGAAATAAATTGAGAATATGTGTAGATTACAAGGATTTGAATAAATCATGCACTAAAGACTCATTCCCATTGCCCAACATCGATCGTTTGATCGATGCTACGGACGACCACGAGAACCTTACTTTTCTCAACGCTACTCCGGGTACAATCAAATTCAAATGAACCCAGAGGACCAGGAAAAGACTTCGTTCATCACGAAGTATGGTACATATTGTTATAACATAAAGCCCTTCGGGCTAAAAAATGCGGGGGCTACATATCAGCGCCTAGTTAATACGATGTTCGGACATCAAATAGGCAAGTCTATGGAAGTTTACATTGATGACATGCTAGTTAACTCCCTATGTGCAGAGGACCATTTGACTCATTTGTAGGAGACATTCGATATCCTAAGAAGGTACAACATGAAGCTCAACCCCAAAAATGCGCTTTCGGAGTTGGATCGGGCAAATTTTTGGGCTTCATGGTTTCGAACCGGGGGATTGAGGTCAACGCCGACAAAATCAAAGCCATCGAGGAGATCACCGTAGTGAACAATGTGAAAGCTGTGCAGCGGCTCACCGAGCGAATGGCAACTTTAGGTCGATTCATCTCGAGGTCTTCGGATCAGAGTCATCATTTTTTTTCCCTACTCAAGAAAAAGAACAATTTCGAATGGACTTCAGAATGTCAACAAGCCTTGGAGGAATTAAAACGGTATCTCTCGAGCCCACCTTTGCTCCATACCCCGAAGGAGGATGAAACACTATACTTATATTTGGACGTGTCCGAAGTAGCGGTAAGTGGTGTGTTGGTTCAAGAAGTACAAGGTACGCAATTCCCTATCTATTACGTAAGTCGGACCCTAGGAGATGCTGAAACCAGGTA
>ML295065.1:0-30620 GCA_005239495.1 Nicotiana undulata | reverse complement strand
CGGCCAGTCAGAGTGTACAGTTCAGATTCTGGAGGATATGCTCAGGGCTTGTGTGATTGATTTTAGAGGTCAGTGGGACCAGTTCTTGCCTTTGGCAGAGTTTGCATATAATAATAGTTATCAGGCCAGCATCCAGATGGCTCCATTTGAGGCTTTATATGGTCGGCGATGCCGTTCTCCGATTGGGTGGTTTGAGCCTGGTGAGGCTAAGCTGTATGGTACTGACATGGTCAGAGATGCTTTAGAGAAAGTGAAAATTATCCAGGAAAGGCTTCGCACAGCTCAGTCGAGGCAGAAGAGCTACGCAGATCAGCGGGCTCGAGATGTGGCATTTATGGAGGGGGATCAGGTTATGCTTAGAGTTTCACCGATGAAGGGCGTCATGAGATTCGGGAAGAAGGGCAAGTTGAGCCCTAGGTATATAGGCCCATTTGAGGTGTTAGAGCGAGTTGGTGATGTTGCTTATAGACTTGCTTTGCCTCCAGCGCTATCAGGAGTTCATCCAGTTTTTCATGTTTCGATGCTTCGGAGGTATCTCGAAGACTTCTCCCATGTGATCGATTATAGTACTATTCAGCTAGACGAGCAGTTAGGCTATGTGGAGGAGCCTGTGGCTATTGTTGATAGGCAGGACCGCCAGTTAAGGTCCAAGATGATTTCAGCGGTTAAGGTCCAGTGGAGGGGCCAACCAGTTGAGGAGGCGACTTGGGAGTCCGAGCAAGATATGCGGGACATATATCCATAGCTATTCAGCACATTAGGTACAATTCTAGACCCATTCGAGGTCGAACATTTGTTTAAGAGGGGGAGAATGTAACTCGTTATGTGTGTTGGGACTCCGTTCCCGTGAATTACTCTTTCCATAGCGGCTACTCGTGCCTTATGATTTGTGGGGGGCAGGTAGTTCGAGATTCAGAAGTGGTTTGGCCAGTTCAGGAACACTTGGTTCCTGAAGGCTAGCCTATTTGGCTAATTTTTGGTTCCGAGCAGCATTTTGAGCAAACGACCTCGGAATCGAGAGCTGATAGCTCCAGCAGCTCCGGATGATGATTTCAGGCTTGAGTGTATGTTCGCCTCGGACTTCTGATGACCCGGGAGTATTTCGGCACCTGAAATGGAATTCAGGATTTCATGATATTTAGAATTCAGCCTGGAATTGGACCTTTTGATATCAGGGTCCAAATGGAATTCCGGAACTGGCAATAGTTCCGTTTTGTCATTTATGACTTGTCCGCAAAATTTGGGGTCATTCCGAGCAGTATAGACCCGTTCGGCGTAATGGTGAGCCATTTGAATTTTTCTTGAAATCTTAAGTTTGGAACTAAGGGGTTTTGGAGAGTGATTTATAGTTTGGACGATGTTTTTAGTGTTTTGGGAGCTCGAGCGAGTCCTTCATATGATTTGGGATTGGTTTGTGTAATTTGTCGAGGGCTCGGGTGAGCCCATGGGTCTCCCGGACCCCAAGCAGGGTAAAAAACCAGCAATTTCATAGCTGGTGGGAATTTTCTGGTGTGACCGCCCCTTCGGTCCATGAGCCGCAGGCGCGAGGCTCTCACCAGCGGCCAATCCATCGCAGAAGCGGCCTTTATCGCAGGAGCGACTTTCCTTCCGCAGGAGCGGCTCCGCAAGAGCGGACCAGGCTCCATTGGCGCGACCTCCCCAGGGCCCAGGCCAAATCGCAGGCGCGACTCTTTTTCCGCAGGTGCGAGTCCGCACTTGCGATCCAAAGGTCGCAGGGGCGGAAACTGATGAAGCAGTCCTATAAAAGCCCCATTTCATTATTTTTCTTCCCAATCTCGATTTTGCTCCATTGTTGAGACCCCTAGGAGCTCCAGATTAGTTGTGGCGAGTCATTTACTCAGGTAAGTAATTCTTTGACTTCCCGCATGTTTATAACTTCGATTCTTGAAGAATTCCACTTCCATAATCCATGAGAATTCATAAGAAATGTTGGGAAAAATAGGGGGTTTTGAGAAAAATTGAATTTCTGATTTTTGGGCCATTATATGATGATTAATTTAGTTAATCTTGATCCTTAGGCGACGTATAGCGAATTTCTTCAAGAATCGTAATTTTTCGGATGCCGAGGCTCGGAGTTGAATATTCCAAGTACGTCAAGAATGTGTTTTAAGGGAAATCTTTGATAAATCCTCCTCGATTCCTCCTAAATTGATATAATTATGTGTTTTTGGCTATATGCGAGCCATCGAAGGTAATTCGGAGGATTCGTGCGTCTTGTTGATTGGTCCGTTGACCGGAGGAGTACTTGTCCAGGTGAGTCTCCTTTCCAAACTTTGTAAGGGGGAAACGTCCCCTGAGCATCTGGCCGAGTCAAGCAAGCAGGTTGCCAACCGGCCTCCCCTCATTGACACAGGTTCAGATGATCAGTGGAGGAAAATACAGGCTAAAGAATATTCGATCGTCGACCAACTGAACAAGACACCAGCACATATATCCATTCTCTCTCTGCTGCAGAACTCTGAGACGCACATAAAATGCTTTGCTGAAAGTATTGAGTGAAGCCTATGTACCGAATAACATCACTAGCGGGGAAATGGCGAACATGGTAGGCCAAGTAATGGAAATCCACAAAATCACTTTTCACGAAGACGAGTTGCCACCTGAGGGATTGGGACATAACAAGGCTCTGCACATCACCGTGCAATGCAAAGATTACTTCATAACCAGGATTCTCGTCGACGGAGGGTCCAGTCTTAACATATGTCCGCTGATAACACTCAAGAAGTTGGGTAAGGGACAACATGAGATAAAGGAAAGAGCGATCAACGTGAAGGCCTTTGACGGTTCTCAAAGGTCTACCATTGAAGAGATAAGTCTATGTCTGCAGATGGGACCGACTTAGTTCGAGGTGGACTTTCAAGTGATAGATGTGCCGGCATCTTACAATCTGCTGTTAGGATGACCCTTGATCCATGTTGTTGGGGCTGTAACGTCAATACTGCATCAGGCGGTAAAATTCGAGTGGAACCATCAAGAGGTGATCATCCACGACGACAGTGGCAACTATCCCTGTAATTGATGGAAAGAGAAAACTGGGCGGAGGAACTTATCACCACATCGAGCAGGTCAATGCTGTCGACAAGGACAAATGATGGGATAGAAAGATCGAGAGCATCTTGAATTGGGGAGGATACGAGCCAGGCAAAGGGCTCGGTAAGAACCTCCAAGGGATCACGAAACCCATCAAGCTCAATAAACATGGTACCACTTTCGGCCTGGGGTATGAGTATACATGGGAAGAATTCAAAAACTGGTCGCCCCCATGGCGCGGTCACTATTACCCCTTGGAGCAGCCAATACCTTATTTGGAGCAGACTTTCCAGCAGGCTGATATCATCTATGGGTCCGACAAAGAAGAAGCACTGGCGGCAATGAGGTATTTGTTTCTAGACGACAGGGACATGGATTGATGTGTTGTTCTCGAGGAGGAGAGGGAGGAAGACCCTTCCATACAGGCAGTGAGCAGAGAAGCTCGTCTCAAGAAATGGTCTATCCGTACGGCCAAAGCCCGCCGAGCCTCGGGGTAGCAAGGCTAATGAACAAGCACTATTTACTGTTTATTAAATGAATTTCTTTCCTTTTCTGCATTTTCAATTCCTGCAGTAAGATCTTCAATGTTCAAAACAATTATTCGTTTTATCAAAGCATTTCCAATCTCCTTATGAATCTCATATTTATTTTCTACTGTTTTCTCCCATTACTTTATCTATACAACATTACTATTACTTATCTTGATGAACCGATGACTGTGATGTGCAATGAGACAATGCAGCAAACAGACATTGATTCAGAGGAAGATGATATACCCGACGAGATTGTCAAGGAAATTGAGAACTTCGAGAACAAACCTAAGTCCAACCTGGACGAGACCGAAATTATCAATCTGGGGGATTCAGAGAACGTCAAGGAAACACGGATCAGTATTCATTTGTCGCCGTCAGAAAAGAAAGAGTATACAGAGTTTCTAAGGAAATATGAGGACATATTCTCCTGGTCGTATGATGACATGACTGGTCTAAGTACGTCCATTATGGCTCACAAAATGCCAACCAATCAATGTGTCTACCGGTAAAGCAAAAGCTCAGAAAGTTCAAACCCGACATGAAGAAGAAGTTACCAAGAAGATCAACGCCAAAGTTCTCCGGGTAGTTGAGTACCCGACATGGTTAGCTAACATTGTAATTGTGCCGAAGAAGGACGGGAAGGTCAGAGTCTGTGTCGACTACCGGGATCTCAACCGGAACAGTCCGAAAGACGACTTCCCTTTGCCAAATATACACATTCTGATTGACAACTGCTCCATACATGAGCTGCAGTCATTTTTAGATTTTTTCGCTAGTTATCATAAAATTTGGATGGACGAAGAGGATGCTGAGAAAACGGCGTTCATTACGCCGTGGGGAGTATACTGTTACAAGATGATGCCATTCGGCCTAAAGAATGCAGGGGCCACCTACATGAGGGATATGACTACTATATTCCATGACATGATTCACAAAGAGATTGAGGTGTATGTGGACGACATCATTATCAAATCAAAGAAAGCTGCTAATCACATGGAAGATTTGAGGAAGTTCTTCAACAGGTTAAGAAAATACAATCTGTAACTGAACCCTGCGAAGTGTGCATTCGGGGTTCCTGCTGGGAAATTACTGGGGTTCATTGTAAGCCGCCGGGGAATAGAATTGGATCCATCCAAAGTCAAGGCCATTCGGGAATTGCCACCGCCGAAGAACAAGAAGGATGTTATGAGTTTCCTGGGGAGACTTAATTACATCAGTCGATTCATAGCACAATCCACAGTCATATGTGAACCAAACTTCAAGATTCTAAAGAAGGATGCCGCAACTAAGTGGACCGAGGATTGTCAAAAGGCTTTCGACATAATCAAAGAGTATTTGTCAACACTGCCGGTGTTGGTACCACCTGAGCCAGGCAGACCTCTATTACTCTACCTTGCAGTGTTAGACAGAGCTTTCGGTTGCGTTCTTGGGCAACATGATGAAACAGGAAGAAAGGAGCAAGCAATCTACTACCTGAGCAAGAAGTTCACTCCGTATGAGGCCCGGTATTCTTTATTGGAACGCACTTGCTGTGATTTGACTTGGGTCGCCCAGAAGCTAAGGCATTACTTCTGTGCCTACACCACATACCTCATATCCAGGATGGATCCACTAAAGTACATATTTCAGAAGCCCAGGCCTACTGGGAAGCTAGCCAAGTGGAAAATCCTGCTGAGCGAGTTCGACATTATTTACATAACTCGAAAGGCTGTCAAAGGACAGGCACATGCAAACCATCTTGCTGAGAATCCTGTGGAAGGAGAATACGAACCCCTGAAAACGTATTTTCCCGATGAAGAGGTATCATTCGTAGGAGAAGACATTGCATAATCCTACGACGGTTGGAGGATGTTCTTTGATGGAGTAGCAAACTTCAAAGGGGTCGGTATTGGGGCAGTCCTGATATCAGAAACCAGTTGGCATTATCCGGTATCTGCAAAACTCAGATTTCCCTGCACCAACAATATGGCTGAATATGAGGCCTGCATCTTAGGGCTCAACATGGCCGTCAACATGAACGTTCAGGAGTTGTTAGTAATTGGTGACTCAGACTTACTGGCACACCAGGTATAAGGAGAATGGGAAACCAAGAATTCCAAGATATTGCAATATCTACATCATGTACAGGAGCTGAGAAAGAGATTCACAAAGGTAGAATTTTGGCATGTCCCCAGAATCCAGAATGAATTCGTTGATGCTTTGGCTACTTTGTCATCCATGATTCAGCATCCAGACAAGAATTTCATTGATCCCATCCCGGTGAAAATCCATAATCAGCCAACTTACTGTGCCCATGTTGAAGAAGAAGCAGAAGGAAATCCTTGGTTTCATGATATCAAGGAGTACTTGGCAAAAGGAGAATACCTAGAGCTTTCAAAGACCACTCAGAAACGCACACTTCAGAGATTATCCAACAATTTCTTTCATAGCGGAGGAATCCTGTATAGGAGGACTCCCGATTTGGGGCTATTAAGGTGTGTTGACGCAAAGGAAGCATCAAAATTATTGGATGAAATTCACGCAGGGACCTGCGGCCCACATATGAACGAGTTTGTTTTGGAAAAAAAATATACTTCGAGCCGGTTATTTTTGGATGACCATGGAAACGGACTGCATCCGGTATGTCTTAAAGTGTCACTGATGTCAGATACATGGGGATATGATAAAGGTACCTCCGAGTGAGCTTAATACAACAAGTTCACCGTGGCCATTCGCCGCCTGGGGCATGGACGTTATTGGACCAATCGAGCCTGCCGCCTCTAATAGACACAGGTTCATTTTGGCTACCATTGATAACTTCACCAAATGGGTCGAAGCAGCATCCTACAAAGCAGTTACTAAGAAGGTCGTGGCCGATTTCGTCCACGACCGCATTGTTTGTCGATTCGGAGTTCCAGAATCAGTCATCACCGATAATGGATCTAATCTCAACAGTGACTTGATGAACGCCATGTGTGAAACATTCAAAATCAAACACAAGAACTCCACAGCTTACAGACCTCAGATGAATGGAGCTGTTGAGGCCGACAACAAAAACATCAAGAAAATACTGAGGAAAATGATACAGAAGCATAAGGAATGGCATGAGAAATTATCATTTTCTTTGTTGGGATATCGAACCACAGTCCGCACATCAACTAGGGAAACCCCTTATATGCTAGTTTATGGTACAGAAGTTGTCATTCCCGCTGAGGTAAAAATTCCTTCCTTAAGAATCATACAAGAAGCTAAGCTCAGTGAAGCAGAGTGGGTAAAGAGACTCTATGAGCAACTAGCCCTCATAGATGGAAAAACGATGAATGCAGTATGCCATGGGCAACTTTATCAGAACAGAATGACCCGAGCTTTCAACAAAAGGGTCAAACCAAGACAGTTTACACCAGGGCAGCTGCTATTGAAGAAGCTACTTCCACATAAAGATGAAGCTAAAGGGAAATTATCTCCCAACTGGAAAGGTCCGTACATGGTTCACCGAGTACTAACAGGAGGAGCTATCATACGTGTATAAATAGACGGAGAGGTCTAGCCGAAGCCAATCAATTCAGACGCAGTCAAGCATTACTATGTGTAAACTTTATGCTTTCCTTATATGATGTAGATTGAACTACGCATGACCTGATTCTCGTTTAAGAGGGGATACGTAGGTAGCCCTATGGCTTCGGTCACAATTCAATAAAAAATTCATTTTCCCCCATAATTGGAAACTGGGGCAGAATTTTGAGGAGGACCCTCAAAATTCTGAGGCAAGTAGCAGTCTAGAAGCATCCACCCAGCCAATTGGGGCAGAGTTTTGAGGAGGAACCTCAAAATTCTGAAGCAAGTTCAGTCGATCGCCGAGCAAGCAGCAATCAGAGGCATTCACCCATCAAACTGGGGCAGAATTTTTAGGAAGACCCTCAAAATTCCGTAGCAAGAGAGGTTGCAATGTCTCGAACCACGTGACAGTCATCGGTTCATCTAAGGAAAAACTATTTTTATCATATCTTTATAAAATCATGCATACTTATCTCTTAAAACAGCTTGTTTAGCAAACGCTACCCCTGCGATACCAAGAATGTTATCATCATCAAGCAAACGGGTCAAGCCAAGCCAACGGGGATACGAACTAACCTTCCCTTTACAAAACTCACGATTTTTCTTTGGATGCAGGCACAAAGATGGCCAAAGCCCAAAACATATTATCCTCCCAAAGTACATATATTTCTCAAAGATACCCATCACACATACCAACATTTAGCATCAACGCAAACTGCGCTTCATTCACAATAATCATATCGCCACAATTCATCATCAACTAAGAACTCCTACTGTCATTTTATTCCCTCCATAAGGCTACTATTCTGCCTTCTGAGGTTCCACGCTATCTCCCTCTCTGCATTTTATCTTCTGCATTGCATAAGGCTACTATTTTGCTTTCCGAGGTTCCACGCTACCTCCCTCTCTGCATTTTATCTCCTGCATTGCATAAGGCTACTATTCTGCCTTCTGAGGTTCCACGCTACCTACCTCTCTGCATTTTATCTCCTGCATTGCATAAGGCTACTATTCTGCCTTCCGGGGTTCCACGCTACCTCCCTCTCTGCATTTTATTTCCTGCATTGTATAAGGCTACTATTCTGCCTTTCGAGGTTCCACGCTACCTCCTTCTGCATTTTATCTCCTGTATTGCATAAGGCTACTATTTTGCCTTCCGAGGTTCCATGCTACCTCCCTCTCTGCATTTTTATTTCCTGCATTGCATAAGGCTAACATTTTGCCTTCCGAGGTTCCACGCTACCTCTCATTTACTTTTCAGAGCAACCAATTTTCATGTCGTTACTTATTTTTGCTTCCTTTTGGGCTAAGCTCTGCCCTTTCTAATTTCGCAAGACTAAGCTTTGTCTTGTTAGCATCATGCTACTGCATTTTTCATGGGCTAAAATATCGCTAACTTGTCCAAAGGTGTCATCGTTCGTAGGCACCATCTTCATGGCCTGAGAACATCATTTCATAGCCCGATGATCTCTTTTATCAACTTGCATATCATTATTCAAAGGCATCATGATTCAAAGGCACCATCCTCATGGCCCGAGAACATCATTTCATAGCCTGTGAATCCCGCATCAAGCGATTCATGGCCCAGGACATCATGGTCTAAAGACGTCATCCTCAACCGTCTAGAGACAAAATTCATAGTCCAACGGGAACTTGCATCATGTTTAAATTATGCACAATATATGCTTGTTATTTGTTTGCAGGAAATCCGGCTAGGAACAGCTGGCCAGGTAGGAGTGGACCGCTCCAGTTCTCCTAACCACCCCATAAGCCATTTTGTTCACCTTACCTTGCACCTGACGTCCGTTCTTGTAAAGTGTCACCAGTATACTTCACCGGTGATTCCTGAACTACATACGGCCTGATTCCTGTAAAACCAGGGATATGTAGGCAACTCAGAAACCAGGGTGTGGCCTAAAACTTTCATACTATCTCTACTCGGCCAAAATTGGCCATTGTATCTTTACCTGACAACTCTTCCATCATTCCCTGGTAAAGAGGGGCAGCTGTTGATACCCAATTTTTCCTCAAATTATTTTCAAACTTGCATATAAGCTTTCAGATGCACTCTTTGCAATAATCGATATTTTTCATAATTTTTCGTATTTTTATCAAATCATTTTTCTGGTTATTTAACATTTTTATGTTCAATAATTATTCATAATTATGCATAAGTGGTGTTACAAACAATTTCAATTCATTTTCTTACTCAATAGGTTATTTATATCTTATGTTTAAACCTATTGGGATTTTATTATTTCACCAATTATCCAGTTTGACATTATTTGGCTATAATTACAATAATTTTGCAATTATAGCCTAATTGTACATTTTATGCTATTTTAATTCAGTAATTAGTCATCTTATATTTTAAATACTAGTTAATTACATTAATTTCACTTATTTAGCCTTAATTTCATTTTATCTAATTATTAACTATTTTTTATTAATTATTTATCTATTTTTAGTGGGTATTTAACAAATAGCCAATTTTTATTTTTTAAATCCAGCCTAAGTTATACCCAACCCAAACCCATTTATAACCCATAAACGAACCAGCCCAAACCAACCACATACCCGGCCCAGTTCCGAATTAATCTGAGTCGTTGATCAAATTAGATCAACGAGCCAAATGCCTCTTACCATAATGAACTCTGACCTAACNACCTTCCTATTTTAACTCTAACCTAACCCCTCCCCCCTTCGTCTCATTTCCCTTCGAGACGGTTCATCTCTCTATCTCTCTATATCTCTACGACTCTCTAGAAGTCTCTTGACTTCGTCTTCTCCGATGTATTCCAGTCGCCTTCTCCGGTGGATTCCCACCGGAACCCTAATTCCCTATCATCTCCTGGCCACCTGCTTTCCTCTCAACGAGCCTGGAGCGGTTCACTCACCTCCCTTTGGGTCTCTTGTCATTTTCGGCCATCCCCGGCCGTTTGAGTAAGCTTTCAGTCTCTCCGGCCTAATCGATTGCCGTTCATAAGGTTTGCCCTCTTTCATGGGTTCCACGAAACCCTAGCCTTCTGTATTTCTGGGTTTCTTTTAAGATCCGTTTTACATTTTGCAATATTATGAAGTTTCTCCGGAAAATCTCGTTTTTAACAATTTCAAAAGCTAGGGTTTCTATACCCTGTTCTCAAAACAATATTCCCTTTTGATTTTAGTCATCTATGCTATGTTTAAGCGATTATCTCATGATTTCTTGTTGTTTGAACTGTTATTGCTGAAACCCTAGTGTTCTAGGTTGATCCTTATTGTTTGACTATGTGTACTCGTGTGTTCTTTATGACTTTATCTTGATTCATTGTTATGACCTCTTCCTGTTGATTTCTATGAGTATATCTTCGTGTCAATCAGTGACTGCTATTTAAATGTTTGAAAACTCTGACCTCTACCCTACTGGCTATCTACTTGTTGATTTATATTGATCCTTTTGCGTAAGAATCCCCAGGCCTGTGATGCTTTCCTTGAATAGGTGATTCTGTATGTCCTTTGTAATTCTTTACCCATTTCTTTGACTGCTTTCCACACTTATATGATACTTTCCTTAGCTATATCGGATTGCTTATAATTGTAATTGCTTCCGAGATTCTTTCAGTTAATTTTCAAAACTAATACCCTAGTTTACTTTATAAATATAATGATAGTTCAACTTTCCTTAGTTATATACTATGTATTTGGCTCTCATTATGTGCTATATGATTTCCTCGTCCCTAATTAAACAAAATCAGTCTTATAAGTTGATTTCCTTTCTTTATTTAGCCCTGGCTGCACCGTTTGAACTTGAATCCTTAATTGAAGGAGTCCAGTAACTTAATTGATACTAATTGGTTGTTATTTCCATAATTATGCACTCTTTGCCTATGTGATTGCTCGTTTTTCAAACTATATATACCATGTCTTCTCTCTTTACACATACACACTCTGGAGACTCTTGACTGACACTTACACTGATCTCACACACAAAACACTGAGTACATTGCTCTAAACTTTCTGTGTTTTTCATACACATCTCTTCTTGCTCTTTACATCTATTACTAACTGCTCAGTCGGCTTAAAGCCAAGACTGAGTAATCTCTCATTCTACATACTACTGTCCTACTGTTGCTCTCTCATTCTGCACACTATTGTCCTCTGCTGCTCTCTAATTCTGCATACTGCTGTTGCTTCTCTATCTCTTTGCATTTTGTTATTCCTTACTATTCGACTAGTATGTCTCTAAGTTAGTTTTATAGCATCTCTATACAATATGCTCCAGTTCTTGTTTATTTACTTACTATTCCTTATGTGCTTTATCCTGTGGTTCTACTGCCTACCATGTAATTAGCTTATCCCCGTCATGTCTTTCCCTTTTGTTAAGTCTGAATATGTATCCTGCTTCCATGTGTTTCCCTGTAATTGTGTCTGCATACTACTATCCATCTCTTTCTCTTAGCCTGATATGCCTCCTGTTCATTATGTGACTCTGGCATGCTCATTTGTTTATAGGTTAATGTTTCTTACCTTGACTTGACTATGGTTATGTGCTTTCATTCATGTTTAACTCCCTAGGTTATGAACTTGCCTCTATTAACCCTTGAATGCTATACAATCTTGCCTCTGCTAATCTATGATGTTTTGTGACAATTGTGTGACAACTATATGACTACTATATGATAACTATGAGAACCTGTAACTTGGATCTAATGTTAATAACAAAGTCATTTGTCCCCAACTCCTTGCCCCTTGTTGTGTGTGCTCTTTCATGAGTTCCCTGTACTGGTTGTGATTGTATTACTTCTCTCTTTGATAAACTATTTTTCTCACAAAATCCTTTATTACTTTTTCTAAAGTTATTTTCAAAGTACTGATGTTTCAAATTAGTCTTTTCAAACTCAACTTCTCTTTTAAACTCCAAGCACTTCCCACTACTCTTAGACTTTAGGTTCAGCCCCCTTCGTGTGAGCATTGCCTTGGGGACCTTGAGTACCCATTGAACTTTGACACACAAGGCTGGCACTCTACACTGCACTTACTCATCCTTGGCTAGGGTACCTGGGTGTGAAGCACTGTCCAGGATCTTCTGAGGTCCTTAGAGACTATGACACACTTGGGTTGAAGACTATGGCATATGGCAAGTGGATCTGGTATTTGGGCCTACTGTTAGGCTCTCTATAGTATAGCTTCTTGATTTTTCCTATTTGGTTGTGTAATTCATGCTATGCTGGTCTGTAATAATTATTTGTAAACTAACTCCGGGACTGGATAGTGAAAAGGGTGGGATTATGCATGTTTAGTATAAATCTTGGTAGAAACCATGTTTAGGATTTAATTCACCTATGTGCGCAATAGAAATCCTGTTTAGGACATATTTTCCATGTATTAGTAAATCATGTTTTAGGTTTCTTTACTTCAGCATCTCATCACACTCATGATCACTTAGCAAATCATGTTAACTACCAGTAATAGGCTGTTATAATTACTGTCCCGTTTAGAAATCCTGTCCTAGTTAAATAACTATAAAAAATGGTTGCCAAAATGACACTGGCTCTGCGTATGCATAACTGTTGCATATAGAAATCCTGTTTTAGGTTCGTGATAATAATCAATAATCAATATTTGCATTAGATATCCTGTTATCTTAGGAATTTACTCTCAGCATGCCTATATTTAAGTACTGTACTAAGCATACCGCTAAGAACATCTAGAATTCACGAGAATAGGATCAGCAACTTAAATCACGATTCTGTATGTTTTGGTTAATAAGTAAAAATTTCGTTAAAATAATTATTTCTGATTTCTGCAAATGTTTGTGTATTCAGGAAAGCATGTTTAGGTTTGCCTACATTATGCCTGCATTTTAGATACCATACCTATAGGAATTGCATCCATCATACTTACATAATCACCTGTTCACTAGAGCTAAACCTAAAGAAGTGCATTCTGTATGTCTATTAATACAGTATCTAGGACATTTCAGATGCCTAGGCAAACTCTAGGACCCCAATATAAACCAGAAACTCTTTGCACATTGCTTAATAACTACAGTGGTCTAAAATTGGTCATATACTTCTTCTGTAACTCATTAATCCTGCTGTCTTAATGCTGTATTAACACATAAAATCCTGCCTTAGGTTCTAAAACTCGGGACTCCTTTATGTGTTTGAGTCGTGCTATTTATGTGTACAACCTGTGGAGGGGTTTATGAGCCCATATTTTCTCCTGTATGCTTCCCTATATGTAGTCCTAACTGTTATTGCATGTCGCTTAGAGTTTGTCCTTTAAACCTAGGGGTCAACCTAGTACTCGCCTTGTAGGAATAGTAGTCCTAACTACCCTCTAGGAATGATAGGATGGGACGGGTAATAGCATGCAATAAGCTTCGTGACCGACACACGCATTTTAAATACCTTAACGGGTGGGGAGGGTAGAATATGGATATGATGACCGAATGCGCTAATACCACGTGTAGTCTCTCTTCGAGGCGTGACATACCGGGTATTGCATTGATGTGATCCATATTGATTTAGAATCTAGGACATTTTCATTCAAATGATTTTGATTTACTATTCTTTAAATTTCTTTTAATAGTTTCAGTATTTACTTAAAATCCCCTCTTACGTGAGCCTTGCTTGTTTACTGTCCAAATTCAATAAATTACTTGGCTGGGACCCACGGTTCTGGATCCTGAGTGGTGCCTAATACCTTTCCCTTGGGATAATTTAAAGCCCTTACCCAATCTATGATAACGCAAACTAGTTTATGAGTTAATTACTCTAGGTTCCCTAACGCACCATAAAATCGTTAGGTGGCGAATCTTCCTTAAACCTCTTCCTTTAAGGAGTTGTCCAGAATGTCATGAAACCCGATCTTCGCGTACCTAACCCGTGCGAGGAAAACGGGGGGCGCGACATTCGCGAGTTGGGAAAGCTGATCGAAGGGAGCAGGAATGCCGAATCTGGGGAAGGTCCTTCTGGGACCAAGTAGATAGGGGTGTCTTTCATTTTGTCTCCTTTGATGTAATAAGGCCATCGGCCATTACTGACTTTTATTTTTCGCATATTTAGAGTTGTTTTTATCATCAATAAAATGAAGCATTTAGAATTCTAAGTTCTCCAAATTAATTTGTCGCTAGGCCTACCTTGGGCACAAAGAGGTTCCCCAACTTAGGATGCGTTTTACATTTTCGCATTACGTGTTTAAATTACCGCAATATTCTTTATAATCCTCACTGACTTTGTTACCTTTTTGTTTTTCCTTTATTTATTATTCCCTTCCCCAAAGGTTAGTTCGTGCATTCTGGCATCATCAGTCTATCACACAAGATCCAAGGGCCCTCCTCCTCCTAGTCCTGTCAGGGGCATAGACAAAAGCAAAAGTAAGATGGAAGAGTCCAGCGGCACCAGACAAGAGAATAAGGTTGATCGGGTAGAGGCCACTGACGGCCGGGGTATTCAGGTTTTGCATGAGAACATGTAACCACTGGAACAAAAGCTGCTGAAATTTCAAGAAGAACTTGATCAAGTTCAAAATCTGGCCAATCTATCATTTTCCCTCAATGTCCCTGACGTCACCCCTACACCTCCACAGAATACCCCAAAGAACCAAACTCTCCCAGCACAGTGCAACACTTGCCACAACACTCCGCCTCCACCCCCGGGACCTCAGATTCACACAAAAGATCATCTCCTTGTATACAAAAATCCCGTCTACGTTGAGACTGTGACTCACTCCACCCCACCTGTCACACATGCATCTGAGTCCGATGAAAAGGAACTGCTTATCAAGAATCTGGCTGAGGAACTTAGGAAGCTGACTAGCTGAGTCCAGGGTGTTGAAGGAGTCAAGGGGATCGAAGGTCTGAACTATGAAGACCTCTGCATACAGCCTGATGTCAAACTTCCCAAAGGGTACAAACCTCCAAAGTTTGAGATGTTCGATGGTACTTCTGATCCAAGGGTCCACCTGAGGACCTACTGTGACAAATTGGTTGGCGTAGGAAAAGACGAAAGGATCCGCATGAAGCTATTTATGAGGAGTTTGATGGGAGATGCGCTATCTTGGTATATCAGCCAAGACCCCAAGAAGTGGTCCAACTGGGTAGGTATGGCAACAGACTTCATGGACAAATTTAGATTCAACATAGAGAATGCACCAGATGTGTTCTATATCCAGAACTTGAGGAAGAAACCCACAGAAACCTTTCGCGAGTATGCTACTCGTTGGAGGTCGGAAGCTGCTAAAGTCAGGCCTGCCTTAGAGGAAGAACAAATGAACAAATTATTTGTTCGGGCTCAGGACCCTCAATACTATGAACGACTGATGATGGTTGAGGGTCAAAAGTTCTCCGACATTACCAAATTGGAAGAGCGGATTGAAGAAGGTATCAAGAATGGTATGGTTACTAACTTTGAAGCTTTACAAGCAACTAATAAAGCTCTGCAGTCTAGTGGTGTGTCCAAAAAGAAGAATGTGGGAGCCGTGATGGTTGCACAACAAGCCAAATCCCCGCCTAAATACCAGGTCTATCCCGCACCTCCATTCACATATCAACCCGCTTCAAATTACCAAGCACCCTCACCTTCATACCAAACTCCGCCACCCACGTACCAAGCTCCACCACCCACATATCATCCCACTTCACCCAAATACTCCTAACCCGCTCCCGTCTACAACACCTATAACTCCCATCCATCTCACTACCACTCGCCCCCTACCCGTCAAAACTTCCCTAGGCCTCGCCCTAACTTTGATCGTCGCCCTCTAAAACAATACACCACTGTAGCCTAGCCCTTTGACCAACTGTATGAAAAACTCAAAGCTGCTGGTTATGTCACACCTATCCCTGCTGTCACCCCTGAGAACCCTTCTCAGTGGGTTAACCCGAACAAATCCTGTGCATACCATTCTGGCATGAAAGGACACACAATTGATGATTGTCGCTCTTTGAAGAATAAGATACAGGCCCTTATTGATAACAAGATTATTGTGGCCAAGTAATACGCTCCGAACGTCCATAATAACCCTTTACCAGACCATAATGGTGGAGGTAACCATATGATTGAGATAGAAGATGATTGGGATCCCGAGGGGTCAATCGGGTTGTTCGCAGAAGGTGATGACCCAAAGAAACCAGCAGTTACACTCAACCTGATCATAGTCCAGATCCAACCATCTGAGAATGTTGAGGTGAATATGTCTATCCCACTTGAGTTTGAAGAAGCACCACCGGCAAAGGCGAAGACACCAGTGCCAATTGAGGTTGATTTCATGTCTCCGGCAAAGGCGCCCGCACCCTTCGAGGTTGCAGTCTTGCCGCCCAAAGCCCGTGTGCCATTTGAAGTAAGGGTAGTCGCACCGATCCCGGTGGCGATATCAACAACACAAACTTTCTATTCAAATGCTATCCCTTCGGATTATACAGCTGAGGCGAGAAGGAAAAGTAAAAGTAGGTCTGAAGAGGCCATCGCAGCATAGGGTATGAAAATAACTGGTAGAGTCTATACCCCTGAGCATTTGGCCGAGTCAAGCAAGCAGGCTGCCAACCGGCCTCCCCTCACTGAGACGGGTTCAGATGATCTTTGGAGGAAATATACAGGCTAAAGAATATTCGGTCATTGACCAACTGAACAAGACACCATCACAGAACTCAGAGACGCACAAAAATGCTTTGCTGAAAGTGGTGAGTGAAGCCTATGTACCGAACAACATCACTAGCGGGTAAATGGCCAACATGGTAGGTCAAGTACTGGAAAGACACAAAATCACTTTTCACGAAGACGAGTTTCCCCCCAAGGGATTGGGACATAACAAGGCTCTGCACATCACCGTTCAATGCGAAGATTATTTCATAACTAGGATTCTTGTCGACGGAGGGTCCAGTCTTAACCTATGTCCGCTGATAACACTCAAGAAGTTGGGTAAGGGACTACATGAGATAAAGGATGGAGCGATAAATGTAAAGGCCTTTGATGGTTCTCAAAGGTCTACCATGGGAGAGATCAGTCTATGCTTACAGATGAGACCAACCTGGTTCGAGGTGGACTTTCAGGTGATAGATATCCCGGCATCTTACAATTTGCTGTTAGGGCGGCCATGGATCCATGCCGCTGGGGATGTGGCCTCAACGCTGCATCAGGAAATGAAGTTCTAGTGGAACCATCAGGAGGTAATCATTCACGGCGATGGTAGCAACCATATCTATAGCTGTCAGACTATTCCTCTGATCAATGGAAGAAGAAAACTGGGTGGAGGAACTTATCACCATATCGAGCGGGTCAACGCTGTCGACAAGGACAAATGGTGGGATAGCAAGATCAAGAGCATCTTGAATTGGGGAGGATACAAGCCAGGCAAAGGGATCGGTAAGAACCTCCAAGGGATCACGAAGCCTATAAAACTCAAGAAACATGGTACTACTTTCGGTCTAGGGTATGAGTACATGGGAAGAATTCAAAAACTGGTCTCCCCCATGGCGCGGTCACTATTATCGCTTGGAGCAGCCAATAACTCATTTGGAGAAGACTTTCCAGCAGGCTGATATCATCTATGGGTCCGACAAAAAAGAAGCACTGGCGACGACGAGGGACTTGTTTCTAGACGACGGGGACATGGATTGATGTGTTATTCTCGAGGAGGAGGGGGATGAAGGCCCTTCCATACAGGTAGTGAGCAGAGGAGCTCGTCTCAAGAACTGGTCCATCTGTATGACCAAAGCCCGCCGGGCCTCGGGGTAGCAAGGCTAATGAACAAGCACTATTTACTGTTTATTAAATGAATTTCTTTCCTTTTCTGCATTTTCAATTCCTGCAACAAGATCTTCAATGTTCAAAACAATTATTCGTTTTATTAAAGCATTTCCAATCTCCTTATGAATCTCATATTTATTTGCTACTGTTTTCTCCCATTACTTTATCAAATACAACATTACTATTACTTATCTTGATGAACCAATGATTGTGACGTGCAATGAGACAATGCAACAAACAGACATTGATTCAGAGGAAGATGATATACCCGACGAGATTGTCAAGGAAATTGAGAACTTCTAGAACAGACCTAAATCCAACTTGGACGAGACTGAAATTATCAATCTAGGGGATTCAGAGAACGTCAAGGAAACACGGATCAATATTCATTTGTCACCGTCAGAAAAGAAAGAGTATACAGAGTTTCTAAGGGAATATGAGGACATATTCGCCTGGTCGTATGATGACATGACTGGTCTAAGTACATCTACTGTGGCTCACAAACTGCCAACAAATCCAATGTGTTCACCGGTAAAGCAAAAGCTCAGAAAATTCATATCCGACATGAGTTTGAAAATCAAAGAAGAAATTACCAAGCAGATCAACGCCAAAGTTCTCCGTGTAGTTGAGTACCCGACATGGTTAGTTAACATTGTATCTGTGCCGAAGAAAGATGGGAAGGTCAGAATCTGTGTCGACTACCGGGATCTCAACCGGGCCAGTCCGAAAGACGACTTCCCTTTTCCAAATATACACATTCTGATTGACAACTGCGCCAAACATGAGTTACAGTCATTAGTAGATGGCTTCGCTGGTTATCATCAAATTTGGATGGATGAAGAAGATGCTGAGAAAACGGCGTTCATTACGCCATGGGGAGTATACTGTTACAAGATGATTCCATTCGTCCTGAAGAATGCAGGGGCCACCTACATGAGGGCTATGAATACTATATTCTATGACATGATTCAGAAAGAGATTGAGGTGTATGTGGATGATGTCATTATCAAATCAAAGAAGGCTGATGATCACATGGAAGATTTGAGGAAGTTCTTCAACAGGTTAAGAAAATACGATCTGAAACTGAACCCTGCAAAGTGTGCATTTGGGGTTCCTGCTGGGAAGTTACTCGGGTTCATTGTAAGCCGCCGCGGAATAGAATTGGATCCATCAAAGGTCAAAGCCATTCAGGAATTTCCACCGCCAAAGAACAAGAAGGATGTTATGAGTTTCTTGGGGAGACTTAATTACATCAGCCGATTCATAGCACAATCTATAGTCATTTGTGAACCGATCTTCAAGATGCTAAAGAATGATGCCGCAAATAAGTGGACCGAGGATTGTCAAAAGGCTTTTGATAAAATCAAGGAGTATTTGTCAACACCGCCAGTTTTGGTACCGCCTGAGCCAGGTAGACCTCTGTTACTCTACCTTGCGTTACTGGATGAGGCTTTCAGTTGCGTTCTAGGGCAACATGACGAAACAGGAAGGAAGGAGCAAGCGATCTACTACCTCAGCAAGAAGTTCACTCTGTATGAGGCCCTGTATTCTTTATTGGAATTCACTTGCTGTGCTTTGACTTGGGTCACCCAGAAGCTAAGGCATTACTTTTGTGCCTACACAACATACCTCATATCCAGGATGGATCCACTAAAGTACATCTTTCAAAAGCCCATGCCAACTAGCAAGCTAGCTAAGTGGCAAATCCTGCTGAGCGAGTTTGACATTATTTATATAACTCAAAAGGTTGTCAAAGGACAGGCACTGGCAGACCATCTCGTTGAGAATCCTGTGGATGGAGAATACGAACCCCCGAAAACGTATTTTCCCGATGCAGAGGTATCATTTGTATGAGAAGACATTGCAGAATCCTATGACGGTTGGAGGATGTTCTTTGATGGAGTAGAAAACTTCAAAGGGGTTGGTATTGGAGCAGTCCTGATATCAGAAACTGGTCAGCATTATCCGGTATCCGCAAAACTCAGATTTCCCTGCACCAACAATATGGCTGAATATGAAGCGTGCATCTTAGGGCTCAACATGGCAATCGACATGAACGTTTAGGAGTTGTTGGTGATTGGTGACTCAGACTTACTGGTACACCAGGTACAAGGAGAATGGGCAACCAAGAATTCCAAGATATTGCCATATCTACTTCATGTTCAGTAGTTGAGAAAGGGGTTCACAAAGATAGAATTTCGGCATGTCCCCAGAATCCAGAATGAGTTCACTGATGCTTTGGCTACTCTGTCATCCATGATCCATCATCCAGATAAGAATTTCATTGATCCTATTCCAGTGAAAATCCACAATCAGCCAGCTTACTGTGCCCCTGTTGAAGAAGAAGCAGACGGAAATCCTTGGTTTCATGATGTCAAGGAGTACTTGGCAAAAAGAGAATACCTATAACTTGCAAATACCACTCAGAAACGCACACTTCGGAGATTGTCCAACAATTTCTTTCACAGCGGAGGAAGCCTGTATAGGAGGACTCTCGATTTGGGGCTATTAAGGTGTGTTGACATAAAGGAAGCATCAAAATTATTAGAAGAAATTCACGCAGGGACCTGCGGCCCACATATGAACGGTTTTGTTTTGGCAAAGAAGATACTTCGAGCCGGTTATTTCTGGATGACCATGGAAACGGACTGCATCTGGTATGTCCGAAGGTGCCACCGATGTCAGATACATGGGGATATGATAAAGGTACCTCCGAGTGAGCTTAATGCAACAAGTTCACAGTGTCCATTCGCCGCCTGGGGCATGGACGTTATTGGACCAATCGAGCCTGTCGCCTTTAACGGACACAGGTTCATTCTGGTTTCCATTGATTACTTCACCAAATGGGTCGAAGCAGCATCCTACAAAGCAGTTACTAAGAAAGTCGTGGCCGATTTCGTCCGCGACCGCATTGTTTGTCGGTTCGGAATTCCACGATCAGTCATCACCGATAATGGATCTAATCTCAACAGTGACTTGATGAAATCCATGTGTGAGACATTCAAAATCAAACACAAGAACTCTACAGCATAAAGACCTCAGATGAATGGAGCCGTTGAGGCTGCCAACAAAAAACATCAAGAAAATATTGAGAAAAATGATAGAAAAGCATAAGCAATGGCATGAGAAATTATCATTTGCTTTGTTGGGGTATCGAACCACAGTCCGTACATCAACCGGGGCAACTCCTTATATGTTGGTTTACAGTACAGAGGCTGTTATTCCTGCCGAGGTTGAGATTCCATCTCTGAGAATCATACAAGAAGCTGAGCTCAGCGACGCTGAATAGGTGAGGAGCCGTTATGAACAACTATCCCTCATAGACGAAAAGAAATTGAACGCAGTCTGTCATGGCCAATTATATCAGAACAGGATGACCCGGGCCTTCAACAAGAAAGTCAAGCCAAGACGATTTACACTGGGGCAGCTGGTGTTAAAGAAAATCTTTCCACATCAGGATGAAGCCAAAGGGAAACTTTCTCCCAACTGGCAGGGTCCGTAAATGGTTCATAGAGTGCTAACAGGAAGAGCACTTATACTCGCAGAAATGGATGGAAAAATTTGGCCTAAACCAATCAACTCAGATGCAGTCAAGCGCTACTATGTGTAACCCTTTATGCTTTCCTCAATGTTGTAAATTGAACTATGCCTGACTTGATTCCCGTTTAAAAAGGGATACGTAGGCAGCCCTATGGGTTCGGTCACAATTTAATAAAAATCTCATTTCGCCCCCACAAATGGAAACTGGGGCAGAATTTTGAGGAGGACCCTCAAAATTCCGTAGCAAGAGAGGTTGCAATGTCTCGAACCGCGTCACGATCATCGGTTCATCCAAGGGAAAACTATTTTTATCATATCTTTATAAAATCATGCAGACTTATCTCTTAAAACAACTTGTTTATCAAACGCTACCCCTGCGATACCAATAATGTTACCATCATCAAGCAAACAGGTCAACCCAAGCCAGCGGGAATACGAACTAAGCTTCCCTTTACAGAACTCACAATTTTTCTTTGGATACAGACACGAAGACGGCGAAAGCCCAAAACATATTATTATCCCCGCAGGACGTATATCTCTCAAAGACACGCTCTCAAACTCGTCGCACATGCCGACGCTTATTATCATCGCAAAACAACATTTCATTCGCAACAATCGTATTGCCGCAGTTCATCACCAGCTAAGAACTCTTACAACCATTTTACTCCCTGCATAAGGCTACTATTCTGCCTTCCGAGGTTCTACGCTACTTCCCTTTGCATATTTATTTTTCTGCATTGCATAAGGCTACTATTCTGCCTTCCGGGGTTCCACGCTACCTCCCTCTGCATTTTTATCTCCTGCACTGCATAAGGGTATTATTCTGCCTTCCGAGGTTCTACGCTACCTCCCTCTGCATTTTTATCTCCTGCACTGCATAAGGCTATTATTCTGCCTTCCGAGGTTCTACGCTACCTCTCCCTGCATTTTATCTCCTGCATTGCATAAGGCTACTATTCTGCCTTCTGAGATTCCACGCCACCTCCCTCTCTGCAGTTTATCTCCTGTATTGCATAAGGCTGCCATTCTGCCTTCCGAGGTTCCATGCTACCTCTCATTTACTCTTCAAGGAAACCACTTTTCATGCCGTTACTTACTTTTGCTTCCTTTCGGGCTAAGCTATGCCCTTTCTAATTTTTCAAGACTAAGCTCTGTCTTGTTAGCCTCATGCTAGTGCATTTATCTTGGGCTGAAATATCACCAACTCTTCCAAGGGCGTCATCGTTCAGAGGCACCATCCTCATGGCCCGAGAACATCATTCCATGGTCCGAGGATCTCTTTATTCAACTTGCATATCATTATTCAAAGGCATCATGGTTCGGAGGCACCATCCTCATGGCCCGAGAACATCATTCCATGGTCCGAGGATCTCTTTATTCAACTTGCATATCATTATTCAAAGGCATCATGGTTCGGAGGCACCATCCTCATGGCCCGAGAACATCATTTCAAAGCCTGCGAATCCTGCATCAAGCGATTCATGGCCCAGGATATCATGGTCTAAGGACGTCATCTTCAACCGTCCGAAGACTGTATTCATAGTCCAATGGGAACTTGCATCATGTTTAAATTACGCACAATATATGCTTATCATTTGTTTGAAGGTAATCCGGCCAGGACAACCAGCTAGGCAGGAGCGGACCGCTCCAGTTCTCCTAACCACCCCATAAGCCATTTTGTTCACCTTACCTTGCACCTGGCATTCGTTCTTGTAAAGCGTCACCGGTATACTTCACCGGTGATTCCTGAACTACACACGGCCTGATTCCTCCAAAACAAGGGATATGTAGGCAACTCAGAAACCAGGGTGCGGCCTAAATATCTCACCCAATTTCCACTCGGTGAAAATTGGCCATCATATCTTTACCCGACAACTCTTTCATCCTTCTCGTGTAAAGAGGGGCAGCTGTTGATACCCAATTTTTTCCAAATTATTTTCTAACTTGCATATAAGATTTCAAAATCACTATTTAAAATAATGAGCAGTTTTCCCTATTTTTACTATTTTTATTAAATTATTCTCATATTTATTCAATACTTCATATTTAAATGATTATTCATAAATTATGTTATAAATAATTTCAAATGTGGCACAACTCGGTATATCATTTTAATCATTTTTTGTCCATTAGGTTTCAATTATTTCATAAATTAGCGAATTGGGCATTATGTAATTTCAATCGCAGTAATTTTGCAATTATAGCCCAATTATATACTTTATGCTACTTTAATTCGAAAATTATTCATTTTTGTAATTTAATATTATTTAATTGCTTTAATTTTATTTATTTAAACTCAATTTCATTTTTTATATATAATTATTGGTTGTTTATCTATTTTTTGGGGTATTTAATAACTGGCCACCTTTTATTTAAAAACTAGCCTAAATTGAATAGCCAACCCATCTGATTAGCCCAATTAAAATCCAATACCCAAACCCAATTTTCTACCCGGCCCAGTCCTAAATCAATCTGAGCCGTTGATCAAATTAGATCAACGACCCAGATTACACCTTCCTAATTTAACTCTAACCTAACCCCCCCTCCGTCTCATTTCCTTCGAGACGGTTCCTCTCTCTATATCTCTATCTCTCTCTATGACTCTCCAGAAGTCTCCTTGACTTCGTCTTCTGCAATGGTCTCTGATCGTCTTCTCCGGTGGATTCTCACCAGAAACTTGGTTCTCCATCACCTCCTGGTCATCTACCCGCTTCTCAACCCCTTTGTGACATCCTAGGCTCTTCAGATGAACCTGGAGCAGTTCACTCACCTCATATGGGTCTCTTGCCATTTTCTGGCCACCCCCCGGCCGTTTGAGTAAGTTTGCAGTGTCCCTAGCCTAAATCGAGGTCACTCACGAGTTTTGCCCTCTTTTCTGGGGTTCCACGAAACCTTAGTCCTCTGCATCTTTGGGTTTTCTTTAAGACCCGTTTTATATTTACCATGCTATGAAGTTTCTTCTTGTTTTTCTCCGAAAAATTTGGTTTTAAACGATTTCGAAAACTAGGGTTTCTATACCCTGTGCTCAAAGCGGTTTTCTTTTGATTCTTTTGATATCCATGTTGTTTAAGTTATTATCTCTCGATTTTATGTTATTTTAACTGTCCTTGGTGAAACCCTAAGTATTCTGGGTTGTTCTTTGTTATTTGACTGTATGCATCCATGTATTCTCTATGACTCCTATTTAATCTACTACTATGACCTCTTCTTGTTAATTTCTATGAGTACCTTTTTGTGTTGATAAGTGATTGTTGTTTGAACTCTTGAAAATTCCGACCTTTACCCTACTGGCTCTTTACTGGTTGATTTATGTTGATTCTTTTGTGTAAAATCCCATGCTTGTGATGTTTTCCTTAAATGCATGATCTTGTGTATTCCTTTTGCAATTCTGTATCATTTTTTGAATTCCTTCCATGTTTATATGATCCTTTCCTTAACTATTTAGCATTCCTTGTGATTATAATAGAATCCGAGATCCTCTTAATTGATTTTTCAAACTGATACCCTATTTTATTTTTATAAATATGTTAGTTCATCTTACCTTAGTTACACACTATGTATTTGGCTTTATTTATGCACTATGTGGTTTCTTTGCCCTAACTTAACAGAATCAACCTTAATTAGACTGATTTATTTTCCTTATTTTGCCTCTACTATACCGTTTGAACTATACTCCTTAATTAAAGGAGTCAAGTTATCTTGATTGGTATTGATTGATTGTTACTTCCATAATTTGCCCATGTACTACTCATTTTTCAAACTATATAAAGAGTTGTTTTCCCTCTTTGCAAACACACAGAGATTCACACTGACTGATCTCACACACAAAACACTGAGTACATTGCTCTGAAACTTCTGTGTTTCCATACACATCTCTTCTTTCTCTTTACATCAATTGTTGACTACTCAGTTGGCTGAAAGCCAAAACTGAGTAATCCTTGTTGCTTTCTTATTCCTGCACACTGCTGTCCTACTACTCCTTTGCTCTGCGCATTGTTGTTGCTGCTCCAATTCTTTGCACTTTTCTATTCTATATCACTCGACTGGTATGTCTCTGATATAATTTTACAAGTCCCCCCATAGCATGTTTCAGTTCATGATTATGTACTTGTTGTTCCTTTTGTGCTTTATTGTATTGTTCTATTGCCTACCATGTAGTTAGCATGACTCTATAATGTCCTTTCCCCCTTTTTAGTCTGATAAGTATTCTGCTTTCCCCATGTGATTCTCTATGATTGCTTAAGTCTTGTGAAATTAGCATGTCCCTGCTATTCCCCCTTTCCTAGTAGCCTAATATGTCTTATGTTTCCTCCTATGTGACTCTATGTGAGACTTATGCAACTAGTATGCTTACTTGTCTATGGGTTCATGTTTCTTATCTCAACATGATCACTGTTACATGCTTTCACCCACTACTTAGCTTCCTATGTTATAAGCCTATGCCCCCCATCCACATGATACATAATGTTGTATGATTCTGACTCTATACCTAATACATGACTCTGCTAATAGGTGATGCTTTGTGAAAACTATGTGATAACTATTTGAACCTGTAAATCTATTCTACTGCTGGCATGGGGATTAATTTTCCCCAACTCCCTATCCTTGTTTGTGTTTGTTTTCTTGAACTCTCTATTTGCTGGTTTGTAGTTGTGTTGCTTCTCCCTTTTGCAAACTGTTTTACAAAACTTTTTATGGTTTCCTGAAGCTATTCTCAAAAACTATTGTTTCAAAACTACTCTTTTTCAAACTCAACTCTCTTACACTGCAAGCACCTATCACTACTCTTAGACTTTAGGTTCAGCCTCCTTCGTGTGAGCATTGCCTTGGGGACCCTGAGTACCCATTGAACATTAACACACAAGGCTGGCACTCTACACTGCACTTACTCATCCTTGGCTAGGGTACCTGGGTGTGAAGCACCGTCCAGGATATTCTGAGGTCCTTAGAGACTATGACACACTTGGTTGAAGGCCATAGCATATGGCAAATGGATCTGGTTCTTGGGCCTACTGTTAGGCTCTCTATAGTATAACTTCTTGATTTTCTTATTCAGTTGTGTAATTCATGCTATACTGGTCTGTAATAATTATTTGTAAAATAACTCCAGGGCTGGATAGTGAAAAAGGTGGGATTATGCATGTTTAGTATAAATCCGGGTAGAAACCATGCCTAGGATTTCTTCACCTATGTGTGCAATAGAAATCCTGTTTAGGACATATCTACCATGCATTAGAAATCATGTTCTTAGGTATATTTATGTCTGCATCTCATCACATGCATACTCACTTAGAAAAAATACCCGTAAAAGGCTGCTATAACTACTTCTCACATAGTGATCATGTTCGTAGTTAAATAACTAGATGAAATGGTTGTTAATAATATCATCTCTTGCATATTCATGCCTCACATCTATAAATCATGCTTAGGTTCATAATAACAAGTACCCATCAGAAATTGCATTAGACATCATGTGACTTTAGGAATATTTGTTCGTTTTCAACATGTATTCAGACTCTTGTGTTAAACTGTACTGCAAAGAACTCCTAGAAATCATGCGCTAGGTGCGATAATTTAGTGAAACCATGCCCCTGTACCATCTGTATAATAAGTAACCTCGTTTAAAATAGACTTCAATGATTGAAAACATTTTTCTGAATTTAAACCCAAACTGGTTCCATACTCGACATCTTGTTTGCATTCTTAGATACCATGCCTATAGGATCTGCATTTTATCATCATATGTCTATTAAAATCAAAGTCTAGGGATCTGCATTCCACCTATGTCTTAAAATAATAATCAACATATATTCAGACGCCTAGGCAAGCCTTAGGATCAATATTTGATAAAATCTGATTAATCGTGTTTTATACACTGCCTGTCATTACAACTGGTTTAAAAATCAATCATGCACTCTTTTTCTGGAACTCACTAAAATCCTCTATTTCCTACTGTCTCTATACTTAGAATTCATGTTTTGCCTCTAAACTACTGGGATTTAAAGTCATTTACTCCTTTTTTTTTCTAAAACTCATCAAAACCTGTTGTTTACTACTGTTGTTTTTCACATCTGAAATCCTTACTCTAGGTTCTAAAATCTGAGACTTCATTGTGTTTGAGACGTGCTATTAACGTGCATTATTTGTGGAGGACCTATGATCCATATGTTTGTTTATGTGTATCCCGTATGTGCAAGTCCTAATTGTTTCTTTACTTGTCGCTTAGAGTTTATCCTTTAAACCTGAGGGTCATCCTGGTACTTCCCTTATAGGATTAGTAGTCCTAAACACCCTCCGGGACTTATAGAATAGGACGGGTAATGCACGCAATAAGCTTCGTGACCAACACACGCGTTTTAAATACCTTAGCGGGGTGAGAAGAGTAGAATATGGATATGATGACCGGTGCGCTAATACCACGTGTAGCCCCTCTTTGAGAAGTGACAAACCGGGAATTGCATTGATGTGATCCATATTGCTTTAAACCCTAGGACATTTTCATTCAAATGATTTTACTTTGTTATTCTTTAAATTTCTTTTTAGTAATTTCAGTATTTACTTGAAATCCCCTCTTACATGTGCCTTGTTTGCTATTTGTTTACCGTCCAAATTCACAAAACTACTTGGCTGGGACCCATAGTTGTGGATCTCGAGGGGTGCTTAATACCTTCCCTTCGGGATAATTTTAAGCCCTTTGTCACGACCCAAATTACATAAGTCGTGATGGCGCTGCACACCACTGTCAAGCAAGCCAAATCTTAATTAGTTGAAGAAATTCTTGTTTTAACATTTTTAAAATTGTTACGTTTCATTGTATTTCATAATCAAATAAATAAATCTTCGTAAATTAAGTACGACAGTAGTTCAATTCAGTTTTAATCGACTAAATCCCAACACATCCCCAGAACCTGGTGACACAAGTACATGAGCAACTTCTAAGGATTTATACAATCATACAAAGCTTGTCCGAGGTACAAATTGAACAAGGACTGAAAATAAAGTACATATACATAGGAGGAAGACTTTGTCAGTTGCGGAACGCCTCCGGATGATGCAGCCCGTCCAAGTCTTCAAGTCAGTCACTGGGCTATAAAGGTACCTGTGCAACAAAATGCAAAACAAGTGTAGTATGAGTACGAAAACAACGTGTACTCATTAAGTATTCCACCTAACCTCAGAGAGGTAGTGACGAGAGGTCAGATTAGACATTTGCTATAGGTCAATTTAGATTATTCAAGTGACACTAAGCATGGTTATCATAGGAAATTTATTAAGTTCAGGAATAAATAATGTCAACTCTCTCCAAAATTTACACTTAAATTCTTCGTCATGTTAATACCAATTAATCAACATGGGTGATTTAATCAAATAACAGCCTAATCAACGGGAAGGAACAACTTCTTCCTGTAACGACCTGGCCGATCGTTTTGAGAGTTAGCGCCCCAAACCCCTAATAAAAGCTTCTCCGATGTCTTATTAGGTTAATGGAACGAGTCGGAGCGTTGAGTGATGAAAATTGGAGTGTTTTTGGACATATAGTTCTTTAAGGTGAGCTTTAACCTTAGAAATTGGACTGTAGCGGGAGCTGTGTGAAGACGAATCCGGAATGGAAATCCGTCGAATCCGTTAGCTCTGTTGAGTGATTTCAGGGTTGGGAGCGTGTTCGGAATGTGTTTTCGAAGCCAGTTGTAGATCTAAGCTTGAATTGGAGAAAGTTAGAATTTCGGCGATTTCGGCCGATAGGTGAGATTTTGATATCGGACTCGGAATGGAATTTCGAAAGAGACAGTAGGTCCAGAATGTCATTTATGACTTGTGCGCAAAGTTTGAGGTCATTCGGACGAGGTTAGACGTGGTTCGGCATCAGGGGGTGAATTCTTGAAAATTCCTAAGTTCTTAGGCTTGAATCTACGCATATTTGAGTATTTTGATGTTACGGGACGTGTTTTTAAGGCTCGACAAAGTTTGGATAGGGTATTGGGGTCAGTTGGTGGTTTTGGTTGAGGTCCCGGGGGCCTCGGGGTTGTTTCGGATGCTTAACGGAAGAATTTTTGACTTGGTAAATTTCTGAACCAGGCTCCTTCTGGTGTTTTCGCACCTGCGAAGGATTTCCCGCAGGTGCGATCACGCAGGTGCGATATAGAGGTCGCAGGTGCGAAGTTGGTTAGGCTGGGCAGTGTCTGTAAGAGCGACCTAGGTCCCGTAGGTGCAGAACCGCAGGTGCGACCCCATGAGATTTAATGAAATTCCGCACCTGCGATGCCTTTTCCACAGGTGCGGTAAAAGGGACCGCAGGCGCGGAAATCCCTGTTCTAATTCCAAAAATCCGAGGGTTATGTTATTTCACCATTTTTGAGTTGGGGAGCTCGGGAGAGGCTATCTTTGAGGGACTTTTCACCTGGGTGTTCTAGGTAAGTGACTTCTAAACACCATAGGTTTATTTTCATGTTTCAAATCGTAAATTCCACCCTTAAATTCGAGATTTTGAATTGAAATTGGGAAACATTGGAAGAAACTTCCTAGACCGAGTTTTGGGGTTTTGATTTTGTATTCGACCTCCAATTTCAGGGATTTTCATATGGTGAGACTCGTGAGTGAATAAGGGTTCAGGAAATATAAATTTTACCCGAATCCGAGACGTGGGCTCGAGGGGCTTTTTGGTCAAATTTTCTAATTTCGCGTTTTAATTCTGAAATAATTAGTTATCTTGATTTCTTGAATTTATATTTACATTATACCATCGAATTGAATTGATTTGGGCCACCCGGAGTTGGATTCTCGTGGCAAGAGCGTGATTATTGATTGATTTGCACAATCAAGGTAAGTGGCTTGCCTAACTCTGTGTTGGGGAATTTCCCTTAGGCATTTTACTGGTTTTTGCTATAAAAACCCCGGGTACGTGAGGTGACGAGCACGTGTACGGGATATTTTCACTGAAGTTCCATAGTTCTTTCTACAAAATGCTTCCTTTTCAACTCTATTATTACTGTTATCATTTAAATTGCATAATAACTTAAGATTTATCATGGTAAATTGATTTCTAACTGATTTTTCCAGTCGTTACTATTCTTTGAAACTGATTTAATGATTTTACTTCGAGATTTCCAACTGGTTTTTCCTCAAGCCCTTAAACTACGTTATTTTGGAGTTTACTTTATATTACGTATAAATACAGGGATTGCGGGCATAGAACTGAGCCTTTCCCTCATTCTGCATTGCATACAGGGATTGC
>ML295064.1:0-44072 GCA_005239495.1 Nicotiana undulata | reverse complement strand
CCAGATCCTAGGGTGATTGTTGGAGTTCATTTCTTTTGTTAGACTGTTTAAATGATTAAAAATATTGGTATTTCTATGAATTGAGGCAATGAAGAGTAAATTTCTCTAGTAAATGAATTGAGTATTATTGTAACGGTTGGCTAGCCTGGTTCCACGACAGGCGCCATCACAACTCGAAAACGGGTCGTGACATTGACCATGGTCAATATAGGGTCAAGATGTCCTCTTTTCAGTGTTTTAAATGTGTGATCAGGTCCGTAGCGTGTTTTATGATTGAAATTCATATATGATTTGTGTCCGGGAGGTTCCGGATGAGTTTTGTGGTGGTTTCGGATCATTTCGGACAAGTTTTGGTTTGTTGGTTCTCGTGAGTTACTGTTCATATGCAATTGCGAACACTGTTCATTCGCAATTGTGAACACTGTTCATTGGAGTTTATTGTTCATTCGCAAATATGAAGTTTTTGTCCGCAAATGTGAACCTAGGCATATTGTTTTAAATCGAGATTTTGCTCATTTCACTCATTTCTCTCCTAATTTAGGCGATTTTTGGAGAGCTTTAAGGGGAGATTTTCATCATCTATTGTAAGGTAATTAATTCTTGCATATTATTAGCTAACTACATGGATTCTGCAAGGATTTAACCATGAAAATTAGTAGAAATTGTGAGATCTTGAAAGAAACCTAGAAATTGGTATTCTTGGACTTTTACCACGAAATTGGACATGGAATTAGGAATACATTATATATTTGAGTTCGTGGTGTTATGGGTAAAGTTTATCTTTGATAATTTTCGGGATTCGGGCATGTGGGTCCGAGGATTGACTTTATTGACTTTTCGAGCGGGGTTGAAATTTGTTTAAACTGATTGATTATGGGTATTTGAGTATATTTTTATTGGTTTGCACCTTGTTTGACTAGCTTTTGGATCGACTTGCATCTGTTTGAGTTGTTAGAGAGGCTTTGGAGCCGGTTATGGAACTTTGGAGCGAGGTAAGTCTCCTGTCTAACTCTTTGAGAGGGAAATTACACCTAGGTGTTGTAATTAATATTTTCTACTTGTTGTGGGGGCTACGTACGCACGAGGTGATGAGAGTCCGTACGTAGTTAGATTCATGTTATTGTCGGGGTAGACTTAGGTTCACACCATGCTATACTTGTATTACAAAGATTATCCTCGCTCGTTTAATTCTCTTATTTCACATCACGACTTGAGACTAGACATGCATAGAATGATAGACTCGCTATTGTTGAGATTTGACGAGTTTCATGATTTGCTGCGGAATAATTGCGTTCCTCTTACGAATTTCTCCCGCGCTATGCGTTTTCATCGAAAGGCTTTCCTTAAAATTTTAACTCACATGTTTATTCGTGAGTGGGTCAAGGACCCATTAAAACTTCTTATTCTAATGGGATCTGGCCGTTCGCCTCGGCAGAATTTATGTACCACACTCTCATGGGAGCGGGTCGTTCGCCTCGGCAGTTTAATAGATGCATCTATGATTCGTGTCGTTCGACCCTGGGCAGTGCACAAACTATGATGAGATCGGGTCGTACGCCTCAGCATTTCTATAAATATCCTCATGGAAATCGAAGGTAATATTTGGCAAGAAGCCGGTGTATATGTGAGTCTTTCCTGATTTGAATTATAACGATCTATGCTCCGGTTTAGGAGGAATTTGCTAATTGAGAGCTTGAGTTCATTGTAATAAAAGGATGATTGTACCACATATTTTATACTTGTTTATTTCGTTTATTTACTCTGCCTCATATTTGCTCACTGTTTTACTGTACCTGATATTATTGGACCACTAGAAAGTGTCTAAAACAGCTTTGGATTAGTGAAGAGCTATGACCTGCCCTGCAAAGTTGAATCTGCTTCATTGGAACCAAAGTTCGGTAATAGGTTCATTGCTGGAGAAGAAGATATGTGGGTTCATGTCTTTGATTTTCACACTGGGGATGAAATTGGTAGGTGCTGTGGGTTCGTAAATGTTTAGAAATTTAGCTGCTTTGTAGTCCTGTTTATATATATATATATATGCTCTGATCAATGTCTTTGTTTATGTGTTTCCTTTTACCGGTAAGTTTTCCAAAATTTGCTTGTTTTTTTAACTAGGGGTTTATGCTTCTTTTTCTTATAAATAGTTGGTTCAAGCTTTAACCATATTCTATATTTTGTCTCTACAACATAGGATGCAACTGTGCACTGTTTGCGGTTCTCTCCAGGAGGTGAATCCTATGCCTTAGGATCTGAAGATGGGACTATCATAATATGGCAGCTTGGGTCACTTGGTCAGAATGAGGACAACTCCACAGCAAACGGGTCTATTGCAAATGTCAAGGATGACATGGGTGAGGTGACCCAAAAGATTGAGGAGTTGGATGTTTCAGAAGAAAAGAAGACTGAAGAGACATAGATCGATGGTGCGGTGGAGAAGGTTGTTGATGCCTAATTAGGAATTTAAGGGTTTTGTATGGTTTTGCCTCTTAGAAAGTTGTGACTGGCTTGACTTCTGAGGTTTTTGCTTGTGAAGTTAAATTAAGCTTTTAAAAAGTGCTATGTATTGTTTGCTTGGCTGTGGTCACCTAACATCGTTTATAATCTTTGGTGTGGCTATATCGAGGACATTATAAGCTTTTAAAATGCAACGTTGTACTTGTACCTGTTTGTTTCAGTGAGCAGCAGATTTGATACATAATGGTTTGACTTCGTGCATTGCTTGGATGTGTGATTCAATTATCTTTGGTAAAGAAACGTTCTCTGCTAAATAGTTTAATTATTCTCTTACTGGTCACCCTCATCTGTTTGTTTGGGGTAGAGGGGTTGGGAATCTCTAGTTTTTAACCTAGGTTGGGGAGCTTTTAAAGGAGGGGGGGTTGGTTTTTTCTAATGTCAGTTGGGTTTGGTCAGAGTAATTTGTTTGGGCAAAAATGATAGTTTTTTGAAAATTAAGTGAGAGTTGAACGATAAGAGGGGGTCGCTCAAATGGTCGGCACCCCACACTTACAATCTTATGGCCGTGGGTTCGAGTCACCAAAAGAGTAATAACTCCAACAAAGGGGATCAAAAAGGGGAGGGGAATAAATTTAAAAAAAAAAAGTGAAAGTTGAACGATTTTGTTGTTAGAAAAATAAGTTTGATCATTTTCCTCTAATTGTACTATAAGTTGAGTGATCTTCTGTGCTGATGTAATGAACCCTGTTTATGAGAATGAGGATAAACTTTTAAGTTTGAACACTGTCAAACAGTTAAAAATGTCGATTTTACTTTATAATGTCTAAACAGTGATAAATATCAGCAATGCCAGCATATGTCAACTGTAGACGAAATCAAATTGCTAGAATTCACATCACAGAATAGTGCAAAGAACTTCCTGCGAGATATAAAAGAAAATCTAACGCTCAATTAAGTTTTCATCTATATATCCCTATGGTCAACAATGGAATACTCCAATAATTAATCAGATTCTCTAGAACAATAGACCCTATATTCCGTTACCTGAGAGACTACAATGCATTCCTTGTGAATGGAATTAAAAATTATTGGCCTCCCAGAAAAACTTGACAAAACACAAGGTTTTATCTGATGAAGAAACACATGACCTGAAAACACCAATTGATCTTCCAGTTAATCATAGTTTCTTAGGAAAAAGAACACAAATGAGGAGAAAGAGATGGAAAGAAATCCACCTTGGGGAAACTATTCTGCACGTTTCTGCCGATAAGATGTACATAGAAAAGTTATCTCCACTCCTTATGTGGCGGATAACAGCAACTAGTAAAACAAGCTTAAGAATCTGTGAAATTAAACTAAAAGCTCTAAAGCAGAGCTCCAAACTATCAGCAAGACTACCTAAAGATGGGCTACCTTTCAAGTAACTCTAAAAAGAAAAATACAAAAATGATCTAAATAAATATACAGGATGCCGCTTGACTTAATAAAGAGCACCCTATTGGTGTTGCAGCTGATCAACTAAAATTCTATTGATGAATGGTGACATAGCAGCTAACAATGCCTTCGGACACTCCTCATGCGGAAGATGACCGCACCCCGATATTGCAACCAGCCTCTGTACGTTAAATAGATTTTACAAGTTAATAACCTGAGCATCTTAAAAAAATATGCTTTTATCTGAGCAAGTTCACAAAATGTCATTTCAATTTCATCCCCAGGAGGTATAAGTATCTTATTCGCTATACATATTCATTATGTGCATACAAGTCTACACCCAACAATACAGGTTTTACAACAAAATAAAGGTTTCATTCATGACATCATGCAACAATTAGCAGCCAGAAAAGAAAATTAATACTAAGCAGTGATCTTTATGTGCTTTCATGCTGGGAGCTGAATTCTCTAATATCTTTGGTGATTATCACTACATTGATGACTATTTCTTGGGACATGATGGTCTTTTTCAGTTTAACTTTCTATTTCTATATCAATGTTCAGGAATTGTAGTGGCTAAATGGTAGCGGAAGTCCCATTTCTTCATTAGTCTCTTGTTGAATCAGTTCCATTCAATTTAGTCACAAACACAGGAACTTCTAAAAAATTCTCTGTAATTGTACAGATCAGTTCCCATGGGAGTAAAATCATACATGCGGCAAGAATAATCATACTAGGTGGTGTTTGGTTTTAATATGTTCCAGACTGTGTAAAGAAAACAACCAAGTTATTAACTAAGGGCATAAGCACTTGCACTGATCTAGATCAAGTAATTCAGCTTCTATTGTGAAAGCCAATCCATATGACACAGAGTTAGATAATGACATACAATAGACTAATAGACTAGAGCTGCAGAGATAGATATAGAGAATGCAATAACTCACAGAATTCACAAGTTTTGAAGCCATAGCTTGAACAGACTTTAAAGGTACAAGTGCATCTTCAATTCCCCCAATCACCAAAACTGGCAAGCTTTCAACTGCTTTCAACAGTGCTGCGGCTTTTTCTGGGGATAGGACTGTCTCATATGACTGCTTCCCTATCTCATGGAGTGCTTCACCCCAACCTTCCACACATAACGGTGCCTAATTATATACACAAGCAGAAAGGCTTAATATCTAATCCAATTTTATATATATATATATATATATATATATATATATATATCTAAAGAAGGGACTTGATAATTTCGCAAAAGAAGAAAACAGGGAAACTGATAAAGCCCATAATATCTAATCCAATTAGGCGTCATGTAACTTATGAAGAAAACTATAGGCATCTTACATGCCCAGAAATGGCAAGAACTGTTTAGGGGGCAGTCTTCTAAAACTTGTCCACAATGGTTTCAGGTCATTCATAGCAAAAGTTGAACCCTCATAAACACTAGTTTTTCTGTGATATGAACCCATTAAGTTTTTCTTTCACATAAATATACATGTACTGGAACCTCTCCAAACAGGTACTTCTACAGTTCATCAATCTTTTGTTTGATTAATTTTCATCCCTGGGTACATATTAAATGATCTGGTTCATTATACGTATTCATTCTTTAGGAGCTTCTACAAGGTGTGATTATCTTCATTTTCCCTCTTTTTCTTTTTCTTCCTAACTTCCACTCAAAAATTAGTTATCATAAGTAGCACACTCAAAAGTCTACATTGAGGAGGGCTATGGTATCATCCATCCCAGAATACAGAAAAGCAGAACAAAATTTGCTTGAATTTGTAGACAGCAAAATTAGATGTTTCTTGACAATTAAACAAAGAAAGACTTTAGCACAATCAACATTTCAATCATAAGCAAGCATACCTTGTATAAGCTCAAAACGTCAGTTGTCAACTTGGTTGCATCATACCATGCTCGTCTATTAACAACTTGAGTAATTTCCGTTCGCAAAAGAGGATGCACCAAGTGCCTTTTTCCGAGCGAAGTGCGTAATAATATTCTTGCTAAGGCAGGAACCAGTTCTCTTGACAGGCTAACACTCAATAATACAATCCCCTTGATCTTAACCTAATATAGAAGGCAAACGTAGTTGAACAGTCAAAGCATGAACAACTATGCAATAAATTGGAGTGCATAGGTTTAAAACTGAGGGTACACAAGATTCCACATCATCCTCTTCAACGAGGACACTAAATGTATGTTTGTAAGAAAAGAAGTGGGCTACTGACATCTTTTCTCAAATTTGAATTGCAATTTTACCAGGTTTACAATTCATGCAAAGACGATAAGACCTTATGCTAACTATACTTGTTAAAGCACACACTATTATCACTCACATTAATAAAATTTGTGGATGACTGCATTCTTTGTGCAGCCTTTAGTGCAAGCAATCCTCCATCGTCATGGCCAACAAGTACCACTGAAGTAAAACCCATCTCTGAGCAAAAAGACAGAAGCAGGTCAACCTGAAAAGTGAAAATTTAACTGTCAAAAAGAAAGGGAAGAAATTTAAAAGGAAAACAACATCCCCCGATGTCATCATTACGAGTATCTGTTTGAATGAAGGACAAATATAGCCCAACAATCAGACTCTCCAAGACTAATTGAAAAGGATCTTTTCAGATGCCATCTCTTTGCAAAGTCAAAGAAACTCCCTACATGTGTACAAAACATCATATGCAAACACATATATACATAATATCCTAGAAATCAGAGCCTTGAATTCTCTGTTAATCTGTATAACGTATGTGCTAAAGTTTATAGACTCACTTTTCTGGTACTGCACTTAAATTGGTTAACTCGTTGTTTATTTTCAATTCATTACTGTCACCTCTTTTGTTTGGTTTCGTGCTAAATTTAACTAAATGATCACTGAAAATACGATTGAAAAGTGAGATATTACCTGAGCATCAAGTGTGTAGGGATTAGGCAATTGATTCTCCTCCCAGTCTGCTCGGAAAGGCCTAGATGTCAATCCCCATCCTGGCCTGTCAAAAGCAGTGACTGCACAACCTACCTGCTGAGCTAGTACTCCCATCACATTTCTCCAAGAGAAGACCCCGCCACCAAAACCATGCACCAGAACAATTCCAAACTGATCATTACCTTCCAGATCTCGTATAGACAGAGGAGACCCCGACCCATGAACTGCATCTCCATCACCAACTTCATCTAGGTTGAGACTAGGCATTTCTTCATACGGGATGGAGGGAGTTTGAAAACCATCTAATAAAGGTGTAGATAGACAGTTCGCAAGAAATTGACTACTGTAGCTCCTCCGGATACAATAATCCGAATTTGATAAAAGATTTAATGGCCTGTCAACACGGGGTGTGGAGGACAAGGAACGGCAAGGTGATCCAGGCAACCTATGTTTGTAATGAAGAGTAACCCCTAAGCAAGAGATGAATAAGCTGTCAACATCAGCAAGCAGTTTGGCAGGAATTTCCCCTTCCTCACGAGCTGAGCCAGCAAGTTTCCTCCTCATTTCACTATCGCATTTTGATGCTTTCCCAGCGGAAGGAGTTGGAGATCGAGGAACCTTATGGTATGCAGAGAAGACAACTTTACAAGGAAGCACCTGTTATTTCAGATAAAAGAACTGTGACAAACTTATAGGTTCCGCTAAATTGCATCTTCTGAAGAGCAATGAGAAATCAATAAAACCAACAACACCAATTACCTTCACATTTTAAGATTATCATTGATAAATCACAAGAATTGCACTTAGATAACTTTAGTCAGAAGTCAATCTATAAAAAAGAAGAAGCTTGTTTATGTCCAAATATGCAACATAAAAATGAACCATTGCACTGTGTTATCAATGAATTCAGGGGTGGAGCTAGGTAGGAATAAGGGGTTTCAATTGAATCCCCTCCATCAAAAAGTTATATTGCGCAAATAGAGAAAAGCGAGTTTTTTTTTTAATTTGTTATATATGATATGCTGAATCCCTCAATATAAGAAAAAATTCTAGTCTAGTGGCAAATATGGCTTCAAAATTTATTTTGGTGACAGTTTCAAATCCGAAGTGCGACATTTTAATGTCTTCTGTAATCCCCTCGTATAAATTTCTGGCTCCGCCGGTGAATGAATTAAACGTATCCAAGATATTAAGGAAACCAGAAGGGGGAAAACATTACAACTTACAGCTTCGGGGTCAACTCGGTGAAACAAGAGCTTCCTCCTAGCTCGACAGCTTGTTCTATAGGCAACAACAGTATGTCCAATAGCAAACACTACAGATGATAGAAACAACACAGGCATCCCCCATGACTTTTTCAAATGAAGCTTTTGCTTTGAGATAGCAAATGAAGCTTCAGCTTCAGCCTCGAGGTATGAATTGACAGAGAAAACACAAGCCTTTACGGAAAGAAGAACAATGGATATGAATGAACAGAATGTAACAGTCCCGAGATATGGTCCATGTGAGAGACCAGGTCCATCACACAGAGAATAAACACCTATCATCACAGAACAATAACAAGTTAGAACGAATTCCAATTTGAATCACAACATCAAGACATTTGGAACTAATACTTCAAGACAGTAAAGAAAAATATTATATCTCCATCAGTTTCACCACTTCTATTCAAATGTTGCTTATTTTATATAATCAGTTTCATTCAGCAATTAAGTATCAACTACGTGCGCTCAGCTAACTCAGGCGGGCTCAAAAATTGGAAGGGAAGTGGTAACTAAGCACGTACATGTGATGATAAGAGATCTCAGAATGGAAACGAGAGGAATATCGGTCAAGGAAGTTTTGAAGGCATATCGTTGCAAATGCTCCTTGAAACTGTAACACCTTACGCACGTGAAGCTTGAAATCAATACGCTCGGTACCAGTACATCCCCTAGTATCACCATCACCGGCGCCGATAGCATCAGCAGCGACGCTAACATCGCCGCCATGAAATATATAGTCCTCAAACATCTCCTTACTTTCTCCAGCACCTTCCACATTAAGGCCATTCGTAATTCCAATTACCAATGCTAATTACAAAACCGGAGGAAATGAAATTGTAGAGAATAAAACCGGAGGAGACGGCGGCTCAAGGCCCATCTCACGGCGGCGAATAAAGCCGTTTTCCGTGCTAGGTTTTCAGTTAATGGAAGGTTAAGGAAAATGCAGTTTACTTTGAGCAGAAAATTTTTAAACAGAGGCAGAGGCGGACTGGAGTTGTCGCCGGAGTTTTTGTGCTCTCACTTTCTTTCTTTCTTTTTTTTTCCTTTTGTCGAGTTTTATTTCTTTCTTATTTCCCCTCTACCCCCTTTTATTTAAGGAAAATGAAATAACGACATGCTTTATTTGTATCGGTTACTTGTTTTTTTCTTTTCTTTTACACCATTAACAGGGAACTTAGACAAAATTGCCCCGAAATTGTCCTGGGGACTTTCCAAAAAAACTTTACCCCCAAATGGGATTAGGGGTAAGACCACCAATTGGTTCACCAAATAAAAAAATGGGTTACAAGCACTTTCACTTTTCACTAGGGGGATTAACTTCATCAGCAGAAGGAGTAGCTTGAGATGGCGAGGGTTGAGCAACAACTTCACTACGTACAACTTCATCACCTACGGGAACCTCAACCTCAGGTGATGAGAAACTTTGACTTTGCCGAGCCCTTTCAATTGTCTCTTTAGTTATAGCAATTTGAGCTAGGAATGTTAGATTATTTGGGAATAGAAATTATTTATATTCAGTAGCCCACAAAAGTATATACATAATAGTATATATATAAAAATTATATATTTATATTATTATTTTAAGAAGTATTTTTTTTTTAATTAGAATGTCGAGTCAAGCCGTTTGATGGCACCTTTCTACGTATTTGCTAGTATCTAACACCGGTATAAAATTTGTTTTGTTTGTGGCATCTCCTATTGAAGGATTATATATTCACTTATATGGACTTCTTTGTTATTATTATACGTTTTTAATAAGAAAGATTGGAGATTAAAAGAAAGTTTATCTTAATTTAAAAAATCTTTTCATTGACAATGCTAGGTTGGAAAAACAAAAATTAAAGAAAAAGTTGGCAGTGGTGGAATTCGTTAAAAGTGGGCCATTTACCTACCTGGCAGCTTTTTTCTACACACTGGCGTTGCCATTATCTCTCGTACTCGTATCTTTTGTGCATCCCAAAGATTGTGCGTGCATCATTTTTCCTCCCGTTTTTTACTTTCTTCGACCAGATTTTTTGAATTTTATAGCAATTTAGTACTATGCATTTAATATCATCAATAGTGAAAAACATAGTGGGCGTTTGGACATAAGAATGGTAAAATCCTAAAACATGGTAAAAAATAATTCTAACTCGAAATGGTATTTAAAATTTAGAGTTGTGTTTGGATATGAATATAATTTTGGATTGTTTTTGAAGTTTTGTGCGTGATTTGAGTGAAAATATTGAAAATAGTTTTTTAGAGTTTTTCAAATTTTCAAAAATTTCCAAAATGCATCTTCAAGTAAAAATTAAAAATTTTATCAAACAAACGCTAATTTCGAAAAAAAGGAATAATTTCCTATGTCCAAATTGGTATAAAAGGGGAACGTATCTTCGAGTGAAAATCGCCTGCATATTGTATAGTCGTATACCTGCGACTAAAGGTATACATGGACCGGGTGGTTCGGTTTCACCAAAACCAAATTAAACCAACTATATCGGTTTGGATTTGTTCGATTTTGTCGAATTTTCGGATTTTTTATTACTTAAATATTAATATAATCTTACTTTGTTAAATTTTTAATATATAAATATATATTTTTAAAACCAAAATTTACAAACATACTATTAAATATTCTTATGGGAGAATTTAGTAACACGTGATAGTTACTTTTTAATCATCCGACAATAATTTTTGGTTAATGTACACCTTCAAGATTAATCGAATTTAGTGATTAAACTCAAAAATCAATATGATACCTAAATAATAATAATAACCAGTTCAAACTCGAGATATATATAAGAATTTAATAGATCTTGACATATGAATATATAAAAAAACAAAGAGATTGACGCATTTCATTACCAGTTCATAAGAAAGTGCTCGTACAAATTATTTAAGGTTAATAAATATTGTTCCGTTTAGTTACAAATTTTTTAATAAGGGTTGAAAATGAAAGAAAGAAGAAGAAGAAAAGTAAAAAATCGTATCAGCTACAACGGAGAAACGACAAAAAGGACACATAAGTAATCCGTTCCTTACAACGAAATTCTAGCTGTTAAAGAACAAGCATCTTGTTAGGTGATGCATTTAATTATAATTAAAACATTAAGTCAAACTTCTTTTAGTATGTTAAAGTGTTTTTGTCTTTTATGTGTTTGAATTACGATATATTAGACGCTTCAATAATAACTTTGGAAGAGACACCATTTGTTTGAGAACGATTAATACAAGAATGTTTGTTACTGGGCAAAAACTATATCCTATGGTTTTCTAAAAGCGAAAATAGAGGATAACATAACCAACGGCCTTTAGACTTTAGTTGGAAGAGGATAGAGGGAGTAGTAATAGAAAAATGGTTTATCTACAATTATGTAGACCAATTACGATTATATTTTTAAAGTAATAAATTGAGATTCAATATTCATTAATAATAATAACTAAGTAATAAAAAGTATTTACTGAAGAGACTGTTTAACCAAAAAGTTTTTGAGTCTTTTTGCTAAATTAAATAAAATGTTGAGAAAGGATAAATTCCAACCAAAGATAATTAACTCTAGATCGAAGAATGATGAGCAAGAAAAACTAGATAAGATTAAACTTGAGAATCACTTAAGGTCTCGATAAAAAATTAGGATAAATGATGAAATAATAATCCAGATAGCGACGATTCATAATAAAAAGTAATAGAAGAAGAAATAAGTTCACCAAGCGTGACCATGTGATATGTCTTCATTCAGTCAATGAAGGTGATTACAAGTACAATAGCAAGGTTCTAAGCCTTTTTTACAAGATGGGTTTTCAAGAAAGGAAATCCGTTGCAAGGGGAGTAGCCAGTCACCTTCCAAAGAAGTTTTTTCTTCCCTTATTCTCGCATATGGTATTTATATAAGGTAGTCTCCTTTACCCAACGGTCATTAGCCAGGGTACCTAAGTCTTTTAACTATGCTATAGGTTGACCCTCTGAATTGATGTAACGTCCACTTCGTCGTACATGCATTCTAAGTGTACGGCCTCGACCGTGGACGAGGTGCTCGTCGCCATAGCGCCTTGTGAATACGACTTCGTTTCAACCGATACTTTGACGTTCCTCTTCATGCAAATCCCCGCTTGCTCAGATTTTGACCCATACAGTTAGGCCCTCCGAATATTGGGGTCGTCTTTTGGCGAGCTCGATGGGCGGACTCTGTCAATTCGAAAGTTTTGGAAAATTTGAGCACTTTGGGTGACGGGCGAGTACCTCATGGTGAGATAGCAATGTGATGTTTCGAGAGCTGCATCAAATCGTTACGTCAGTTCGAAATGTCATTAAATTCGCCATGTGTCATTATGGCGCACGTTCTCTATGCATTGCGTAGTTTCCTGTGCCCCTTCCGTAATTTTCAAAAAATGGCGGCGTTTAGTTCTCCTGCCCAGAATATTCATATCCCTATAAAATAGGGAAGAGTTCCCCATTTGAATGTTGTGTCTCCCAATCGTCCAAAAGAAAGTCTTAAGGCATTCCTTCTTCTCCTCCGGTTTCTCACATTTTCTTTTCTGCTAACAGTTCTCGTGGTTGTTACCTTCTTTTCCTTCCCATTCCCGATCTGTGCAACCAACAAAAAGATGGCTAGTGCATCTTCCAACCCCGATAGAGTCGCTGGTGCCCCTGTACCGAAAAACGATATACCCCCACTCTAAGAAGGAGTGGTTATATCGGAAGATGAAAGATTTCTGATGGTGGATGAAGTAGTCCCTCTCCCATGGAAGGCAAGGACTGATTTCAAGAGCCTTGCTAAGGATGAGTTCAAACCTGTCATTTCTATAATGGATGCCGCAGCGCTCACGGCGTTTAAAGCCAAATGGAGAATCCCTGGTCATATTGAACTTGTTCCAGCGGGTCTCGACATAGTGCATATACACCGCCCGGGATACTGCACGTTTTACGCGTATCCATTCGTCATCGGATACACGCTTCCCCTTCCTTCCTTGGTAGTGGACTTATGCCGCTACTATGAGGTGTGTCCGGCTCAACTCTCTCTGTACATATACAAGCTCTTCCTCATGCTCATCAAGTACGCGGAGCTGGCCGATCGAGGGATTTCTCTCCAGCACCTGCTTCACCTCTTCGTCCCCTATTTTCATAGGGGCACGATGATTCACCTTCGACATCGAGGAACCGAGGGCTTGGTGGTGAAGATGGACGACAAGACCAACCGCCGCTTCTGGGAGAACTTCTTCTATGTCCGAATGGAGCACGTGGTATCGAACCCCGCTGGGTTTCCTGAGACGTGGAATTTTGGTTGTAGGTCTTTCTTTCTTCTTATCTCGTTTTTTTGAAAATGGTTGTTGGTTGTTTTCCCTCTAGTGATCTCGTCGAGTGTTTTTTGTTTTTGCAGCCGAAAGAGTACATCTTCCGCAAGTTGCTGATATCCGCGGGTGGGTGAGCCAGATTCTGCCCCCACACGATGGGGATTCGCGAATGGGCACCTTCCATGAGAGGTTTGGGCGCAAACCATCCGCTGGTGAGTCGGCTCGTCTCGCCCTCAGTTACTTTGTTCTTCGCTCTGTATTTTTCTTTATCTTATATCTTCGTTTGGTCAAATATTTCTCATTGGCAGGTCGGAGGGGAGCGAGGAGGGCGAGGGCACCCGTCCTTGCTTTCCGCCAGCCGGCTTCCTCTGTTAGGCCCGTACCATTGGAGAATAGAGATAAGGGCGTCCGGAATCTAGCTACTTCGCATATCGTGTCAGCGTCCGAACCCACTCGTTTGGAGGCTTCTCCTTGATCGGATACTCCGGTTCCCACAGTTCGTTCGGCGGACGAATCTTCTCATGATGATGGCGAAGAAGCCCCGTCAAATAGCCGAAAGCATATGTCGGAAGAGCGTCTTTGATTAAAATGACCTCGAGGGGTGACTCCATATTGGCGGTGTCTGAAGTCGGCGGTGATGCCAGCCGGGGTGTGGATGCAATTCCTATTTCGGGCGTGGAAGAGACCGTCGTGGTGGGAGGACAGAGTTCGATGGCCGCTGTGATTGTTTCGAGCGGTCCATTGACATCTCGGCAGGCCCGCGCCCCGTCTTCGGCTAATGAGAGATTGAAGGGCGTAGTGGCAGATGATTACGAATTCGATTCGTAAATTGATCCCGAGGACATGAGGATGTTCAAGGAAGGTTTTACCAGGTTCGATGTGAGGGCGAAAGGTCCCTCCCATGTGCTCGAGATTCCATCAGACTTTGACCTATTAAAGGATACGTTGAATTTGGTGCCCCAATTTGACCTTCTGTGCTCTGCTGCCGAAAGCAGGTCTCTTCAGGGGGTTAGTTTGTCACGCGGTGTGGCTGGGATGGCCTTGAGGATGAGTTTTCTTTTGCTATTTTCTTTGTTTTGCGCCTTTTGCTTTTGTTGACTCTTCCTTTTTCCCTCCTCAGACTTATATTCTGGAGATCGAGAGTGCCCGTCGGGCTGAGACGTGGGCTGATGTATTTTAGAAAATGGCCACGAAGGTGTCGCAACAAGTGTAGTGATATGCATGCGCAGCTTAGGGCGGGGCGGCAACCACCATTACCTTAGGGAAGAGTTGGAGAAGAAGGACGAGGACCTGGTGTGGTCTATCTGCAGATGCAACGAGCTTGAGGGGCTACTTAGGATCAAAGACGAGGAGCTCGAGGTGGGCAAAGGGGTAGCAGCCGAATGTGAGGATTTTTAAGCGAAGGTGGTCGTCTTGCGAGCCGAACTTAAGCAAAACGCTACTAGAGTTGCCAACCTAAGTGCAGAGTGGTCGGAGAAGGTAGTTGAGTTAGAAGGGAAGGTGACCGAGTCGGAGAGGTCTGAGGGAGACCGAGTGACGGCTTTGGCGAGGGCAGCGGTGCTGGAAGACACTATTCGCGTCCTCAAGTCTTAGCGGGAGGCTGAGAAGGAGGCAGTTGCACTGAGGGAGGTGCGACTCGAGGAACGGATAGGCGTGCTTGAGCTAGATGCTTCTAACCTGGGTGACCAAGTTGTTGCTCTCGAGGCCGAAAAGGCACGATTATTGGCTCAGGCCTCTCAAGTACCTACCCATGTTTCCGTCCCCCGCCATTTGTACGAGATTTGGGTCCATGCTGAGGACTAGCTGGATATATACAAGGGCTTGTTGGCGGCAGGGAGCGATTTTGAGGCCGCTTTTGAAGATGCTCGTGTTAAAGCACACGAGGCTCGTCTTGCCTGCGGCTATGATCCTGAGACACCGGAGGTCGGTAAGGATGTTGAGATTGAGGATGGGCTTTCTGATGAAGACAGTGCTGGAGAGGATGCTGACGGAGGTGAAGCTGCTGGACCAAGTGGAGAGAAGGGTGAAGGCGACGATTGTGTCGAGTGAAGCCTTTATAGCTTTTTCGTTCTTAGTTTTTTTTCTTTTCTTTGTTGTTGCTTGTTGCTTTTTCTTTTCTTTTCGCGAGGGGGCCGTTTTTGGCCTTTTGTAAGACACTGTTGCGTATATATATTTTTCGAATAAGATAGTCAGTTTGTCTTTGGTTTTATATCCCTGCCTTTCTTCTTTTTTTTTCAAAAAGATCTTTGGATTTTCTCATTATGAGTCCCTGACTTTCAATTGAGAATTCGGTGAGATCGAATTTTCTTGTTGGATCGAGCGAGATCGAACTTCATTATGTTAATTCGAGTGAGGTCGAACCTTACTTCGTTAACTCGAATGAAGACGAACTTGTCTTGTTAATTCGAACGAGGTCAAATTTTATTTTATTAGTTCGAGCGAGGTCGAACTTTACTTGCTAATTCCAATGAGGTCGAAACTTGTTCGTACGAGGTCGAATTTTACTTTCACTTGGCGATGGCGGGGGGCCGCACGAGTGCAAATTTGAACAAGGTCAAATTGTGACCCGTAATGAGTTCGAGCAAGGTCGAATTTTACTTTCGCTTGGCGATGGCCGGGGACCGCATGGGTGTAAATCCGAACAAGTTCAAATTATGACCCGTAATGAGTTCGAGCGAGGTCGAACTTTGACTTGTTAATTCGAACGAGGTTGAATTTTACTTTCGCTTGGCGACGGCCGGGGGCCGCATGGGTGTAAATTCGAACGAGGTCGAATTGTGACCCGTAATGAGTTCGAGCGAGGTCAAACTTTGACTTGTTAATTCGGACGAGGTCGAATTTTACTTTCGCTTGGCGACGGCCGGGGGCCGCATGGGTGTAAATTCGAACGAGGTCGAATTGTGACCCGTAATGAGTTCGAGCGAGGTCAAACTTTGACTTGTTAATTCGGACGAGGTCGAATTTTACTTTCGCTTGGCGATGTTCGGGGGCCGCATAGGTGTAAATTCGAACGAGGTCAAATTGTGACTCGTAATGAGTTCGAGCAAGGTCGAACTTTGACTTGTTAATTTGAACGAGGTCAAATTTACTTTCGCTTGGCGATTGTCGGGGGCCGCATGGGTGTAAATTCGAACGAGGTTGAACTTTGACTTTCGCTTGGCGACGTGCGGGTTCAGTGGAGTGGTGTAAGTGTCGCATGTTGCCTTGCTTTCATTGGAGAATATCACGCGTTGCTGCGTTGTTTATGCATGAGTCGGAGTGAGTCCCAATCTATCTAGTCCCTTCATTCCTCAGCCAGGAGAGACCGTTGACGGGACGAGCGATAAAAATCATTGCTTAGGCTTCAGGGAACCCTAGGACTCGACTAATTCAAATGAAGTTCGGATGTGATTCATCGTATTTAGTCGGTTGAATTGGCGTAGCGTCACCTTGTCAAGCATATGGGCACGCTTTTCGTACTCATGTTCTGCCTATGTTGGAGAGATTGTACGTTTCATGGGCTGACCGCCCAGTCCCAAGCACTAAGGAGATTGTTTCTTAATGATGTCGGCTTGTTCTAAATCGTTTGTCTGTTATCCGTAGTATGGTATGGTACGTGGAATTTTCTCGATTTTTCGTTTTCCGTAGGGAAGAACTTAGAGCATGTATGTCGACTAGCCTTCTTTCGTGTATTTGGGAGGACGTCCCTGTTCTCTGTTTCATTTTTTAAGAGGAATAGCAGGTTAGAAGTACATGGAATCATTTGTTACCTTGGTTGGCTGGTTAGGTGAGGAATATGGGGGACTGACCACGTTTCCCTTGCCGTTTGGCAATGAATTAGGGATCGCGTTGCAGGCGACTCGCCTTGTTCTATACTCTGGTACTGGGTTTAGGCATAATGTCGACTCCGGACTCAACCTCGTCATTGGTTGATCTTAGGCATCTCGTGGGTGGACGGTCCACTCCACCCGTTGGGATCTCGAGTTCGAGTCCCATTTAGTATCAGTCTCGGGCGCACAAAGATAACAGAAATGTAAGTCATACCACAAACATACAGACAAGGAGTATTTTAGCAATAAATTACACAACAAGCATCGTCCCATATAGTAGGAGAGAAAACGGTATGCTTAGGGTGTAAAAGGTGTCGAGTGCTATCTTGGTAATGGGATTACGGACGCGCTTGGTATGCAATAGTCGTAGTCCCACTACGATGGATTATGCTCAATGCATCAGAGTTGCTGTTATGGCGCAACGCAGTTCTCGTGTATAAACCAGGCATAACTCCAGTTTCGTGTAAGGATTTATCCTTGGTTGGTTTGGCGATTTCGCGGGTTTATCGACCAGTTTTTCAAGTCGACATTCGTAATGAAAGGATGAAACTTCACCGAATAGGGGATAGATCTAAGACCGCGTTTGGATCTAGAGGGAACTAAGACTTTGGCAAGAAAATCACAGACGACACCAAATTGTTTAACCAAAAAGTTTTCGAGTCTTTTTGCTAAACTAAATAAAATGTTGAGAGAAAGGATAAATTCCAACCAAAGATAATAAACTCTAAATCGAAGAATGACGAGCAAGAAAAACTGGATAAGATTAAACTTGAGAATCACTTAAGGTCATGATGAAATATAATCTAGATAGTGGCGATTCATAATAGAAAGCAATAGAAGAAGAAATAGGTTCACCAGTCGTGACCATGAGATATGTCTTCATTCAGTCAATGAAGGTGATTACAAGTACAATAGCAAGGTTCTGAGCCTTTTTTACAAGATGGGTTTTCAAGAAAGGAAATCTGTTGCAAGGGGAGTAGCCTGCCACCTTCCAAAGAAGTTTTTTCTTCCCTTATTCTCTCATATAGTATTTATATAAGATAGTCTCCTTTACCCAATGGTCATTAACCAGGGTACTTAAGTCTTTTAACTGTGCTATAGGTCGACCCTCTGAAATGTTGTGACGTCCACTTCGTCGTACATGCATTCTAAGTGTACGGCCTCGGCCGTGGACGAGGTGCTCGTCGCCATAGCGCCTTATGAATATGACTTCAGCTCAACCAATACTTTGACGTTATTCTTCATGCAGATCCCCGTTTCCACCTATTTTAAGTTTAAGTAATAACGTGGACGGTTGTTTTGGTAAATTTTTCGCTATCTATCTTATCACCAAGTGACATGGTGAAACGAAAAAAGTTTTCCACTTTTAATCAGAAATACAAAGGTGGAACTTTGGCTTAAATGAAATTCCATTTAGATTTTCTACATGGCGAATTCAAATATGGGATAATAATTAAATAAAAGATTAGCTAAGAAAAAATAGGTTGGGAAGAACAAAACAAGGGGGCATTGAGCGGCAAATGAGTTAAAACTCAAAGGTTACGCCGCTGCAGAACGTGACCGTTGAATTCACAGTTCTAGCAGAAGATCGTGGTCGGGACCAGAAATGTATAGACATTTCGATCACGTCTCTATCAGGTCCCACCTCTCTGTGCCACGTTTTAATCTGTACAATAATAAGACCAATTGTTTCTGCATTTTTCTAACCATTTCAACCCACAACGGCCATATCACCTAACTTCAACTTTGATTTCTTCTCTCTTTTAACCAATTCTCTTCTCGTTTCGTTTCTTTTTTGTTTTTGTTTCCTACAATCTTTTACGAAGAATGTGATTATAATAATAAGTTGTAATTTGTTCAAATAACGTCTATTTTCTTGTGGAAGATAAACATATGACTTTAGCATTAAAAAAACAGAAAATGGAGTTACACGTCTGCTGACATTTTAAAGTAATTTAAAATACAATTTCATAGATTTCCTCCACTCTAGTAACTTGAATCTTCTCTGTCCCAAAATATTTGCTTTGTCTTTAAATCCCAATTTTTCCTTTCTCCAACAATTCAAACAAATATAAATTATTACATTAGTTTATTATTTTAGACTTGACTTGACATCTTTTTCAACTAACTACCTAATATTTGTTGGGGTTAGAGCATTTACAGTGAGATTTAAATTATAACCACTAATGATTGTGGGGGTGAGTTGGATATGATTCGTACATAATCAAAGGTTTTAGATTCGAGTATAAATAATAAAAAATTATTGGTATAAAACGTTTTCCCCTTTAATTAGCCTTACATAGTAGGAATCCGAATTAGTTGGGCCTAGAAGCGGGACGGAGAAAAAGAAGAGAGATTGAACCACCTGCAACTTGTAACGTGAAGTGATCATATTGTAGACAGATGGTGATAGACCTAGGACCTAAAAGCGGAGTTAGGATTTGAACCTTATGGATTCAGGATTATAATCCATTGAAGTTACTGGGTTCCAGAGGGGGCTCAAGAACATTAGAGGCCTAAAGCTAAACTCGTTTGAGAGACCTTAAACTTATTAAAAATAATAAACTTCAAATCTAAATGAAAAACTAATAGTATGTTAGAACACTATAACTTGATTCTAGAAGTCCATAACTTGATATAGGATAAATTTCATTGTTGCTGCAATGCTTCAAAAAAATGAAAATGAAGCAATTTTAATTTATCCATGTTTTCTATGGATAAAAACTCATTGACATTGGGAGTTTGCACCTAACTAAATAATTAACCTTAAGAATCAACAAATCAAAGTGAAAATGTATATCACTCAACTATGGTTAAGTATAAAAAAATATGTGTGCAAGAGATATCTCTAACATTCATTGGCCTGGTATAAACATATGTGTCGATAAACTTTTACCGACTTTCATCCCTTATCTTTTTAGAGAATAGACACCTTAATAAGAGAGGGAAAAAGAGAATATAAAACGCAAGTTTTATTTTGAGAAAGAAAAAGAAGAAGAATATTAATATGAGAGCGCAAATTAAGTATTAGTCATCATAAGTTACATTGGCTAAAAAATAATCTCTATTCTTTTTTTAGAAAAAATATACTTTTTTACAATAAATATTCAAATGTATTTTGAAAAAATTAGTTTCGTATTAAACTATTGTTAATCTAAAAATGGGGCCTTAGAAATTTTGGGGCCTAAAGTCATTGCTTCATTGGCTTTACCCTCTAGCCGGGCACTGTTGGGTTCTAAGTTAATTATTTGTACATATTTATTGAATTTCTAAATACAAATATAAAATTTAAACAAAAGTTAGTGGGTTCGGCCACACCCAACCACCAAGTAGGACCAAATGCCAGCGGGTAAATCCATTGGTATAGTTGAGATGGGAGTCCGGAACCTAATTGTTGTCTTTTTGGACAAACGTTACTTTAATGTGTGTAAAAAAAGTAACATTTCTATATATAACGTGGAAATTATCCGCGCTATACTTAACGGTGATTTCAGCCGTTAAGATATAGCGCAGTAAATTAACGCGTTATACATGTTTAGCGCACAGATTTCCGGCGCTATACACTGACGATTTGACTACGAGGTATAGCGCATAGAAATCAAGCGTTATATATGTATAGCGCATAGAATTAGCGCGCTATACTTGTTTCTGGGCCCACCAATAAGTTAACTGACATAAAGTGGTTAGAATTTTACGAAAATCATTCAAAAAATATTCTAACTCTCGTTCAAACTTTTCTTCTTGTTAAATTCTAAAGCATTTTTGTAAGGAAACGTTCGGTGAATCTTAAAGTAACTGGAAGATATTCGTATTCCGTCACTCCTCAAGGGATTACTTTTTTACTCGGAGTTTAACATCGAAGATGATTAAAATTTGAGGAATTTTCGCATTGTCGCCCCGTAATATCCATAGATGGCACTCATGTCTATAGAAAGCATGATATCAAGCTGTTGATAGCCGTGGCAGTAGATGCTAATTGACATATATTTCCTCTAGCTTTTGCTATTTGTGCCAATGAAAGCCAAGAGACGTGGACGCTGTTTTTGAACCACTTGAAACAGCACGTTGTCAAACAATATTCCGGTATTTGTCTAATATCTGATCGGCACGGTGGTATCTTAAGTTCTATGGAGAACTTGTCTGCATGGCAAGAACCTTATGCCTACCACTGTTACTGTGTGAGGCACTTTAAGGCCAATTTCCAGAAGGCATATCCCAATAAGGATCTGCATGATTTGATGTGGATGGAAGCAACAGACCACCAACAACATAAATTACAGAGGCGCATGGAATCTACCAGGCAGGAAGACGAGGCAGCCTATCATTGGTTACTGCGACATCACTCTGAAAAGTGGATTTTGCATGCGGATGGTGGCATACGATGGGGAATTCTGACTACAAACGTGTCAGAGTCTTTCAACGGGTTATTGAAGTCAGCAAGAGGATTTCCTGTCACAGCCATGGTGCGGATATCGTTCAAGCTGATGGCGGAGAGGTTTGTTGAAAGGTCTGCAGCTGCAACGTCATTGATGGAAAGGGGTGTTGAATTTATGCCAGTGCCGATGAAGAGATTTGAGAAATACAGACGGCGAGCACATTGGCATTCATTTTTGCAGTATGATAATGAAAGAAATGTTTTTGAAGTTTGCACCACTATCCATCAAAATCGGGGGAATAATGTACATACTGTAAATAAATCGACAAGGATATGCTCTTGTGGGAAATGGTCCATTTACCACATGCCTTGCTCACATGCCATCAAGTACTTTCAAAAAGTTTGTTTAGGTATAACCAACTATGTTGATCAACAATATAGTGTTGCCAAGTACCTAAACACCTATAGTGGGCAGTCGCAGCCAGTGGGTGCTGAGCATTATTGGCCGCCGGAACCATTTAAAATGGTGTGTAACAAGTCCTATTTGCGTTGAATACAGATGCAGAAGGAACGCGTATACGGAACCAAATGGATGTTAGTAATACCGTTTATGCGCGCAAATGTGGTATATGCTCGCAAACAGGACACGAGCGTCAAAAATGTCCTTCAGCTGGTTTGGGTGGCAAGAGCAATCAAGCTCGTGGTGGGTGTTCTTCTAGTATGCCCAACTATCAATGAGTTTATGTTGTAATAATTAGTTATTTTGTTTATGTTGCAAGATTTATAAAATAAAATTGTGTTTGTTAATTATGTGTATGCATAGCGCGGTTAAATACCACGTTATGTGTGTTGTCTTGTCGAACTGAAAAAGCTTCCCAACTGACATAAAGTTGTTTCGTACCCGTCAGAATCTTTAACACGCAAAGTATAGCGCGGTTAAATACTACGTTATGTGTATATATAGCATGGTTAAATACCACGTTATGTGTGTTGCCTTGCTTATAAATAACATGCTCATTCTAGTTATTCTCTGCGCTAAAAAATAACTAATAGCAAATCTTTCAAGAAAAGCAAGGTTTTTTAACGCTGTCACAAATGGCTCAACCTCTTTATGCACCAAAGTGCGAGTGCGGCAAAAAATGCATGATCGGTAGTTGTTGGGATAATGGTGAAGTTGGACACCGCTACTAGCACTGTATGAACAAGTTTTATAAGGTTTCCGACGAACCTATTTGCGATTTTGAGTTATGGTTTGATGAACCCTGTTATCAGGAATGCTACAAGAACCATTGTAGTATCTTAATAATTGGTGTTTAAAATAGTGGGAACGTGAAAAACAACATAAACGGAACTTACGGAGGTGAAGGCGAAACTGAAAGAGGTGGAAGAAGAAAAAAATAGGCTGGAAGAACAAATTAAGTGGTTGGAGCAAAGAATAATGGGCGACAGAGACTAAACATTGACATGTATGTGCTTAGTGTACTACTTTATTTTTATGGCTACGTGTCATTTATTTTCATTAGTTGTACTGAACTTTAATTACGTTAGTTGTATTGAACTTTATTTTCTTTAGTTGTACTGGAAATTAAGTTTTAATATTTGTGTTTGTGTTGTAGTATGAAACTAACTAATGAACGGGAAAATAAAAAAGTAATGCGCATATCATATAAAAATTGTTGTTAATGAATACAAAAATATTATTTACATGAAATACATAAGAAAGGAAAGAAAATAAGGGGGTATAGCGCGCTAATTCTATGCGTTATACCTGACAGTCAAATCGTCAGTGTATATCGCCGGAAATCTGTGCGCTAAACATGTATAGCGCGTTAATTTAATGCGCTATACTTTAACGGCTGAAATCACCGTTAAATATAGCGCGGACAATTTCTGCGTTATATATAGAAATATTACTCTCTCTTTTTTACACACATTAAAGTGACTTTTGTCTAGAAAAAACAACAATTAGGTTCGGACTCGTTGAGATGGCCCATCCTTTTAACTAAGAATCTGAGAATGCTGATGCTGGAAATGGGTCCTCTTTAGTCTTTGTATTGCTTCACAAAAGAGAGACCACCAATTTCAAAAATATATGTTTCTGCAAATAAAAGAAATGTTTGTCCTAAACCTGTCTATTTCTCAAGAAATGTTTCCTTTTTATCTTTTACAATATTAGGAAAGCTATGCCTCGTGACACATTTATAGGCCATATTTTAGAATGTATTAATTTCCTGCAGGTGTAGCCCAACAAAATGGACATGAGATTCCTTCACATTTTTTAAGTGTTATAACGATATTAATGTATACCCTGAGAAAGAAATTAAATTCCTTTAGTGCACTCATTAGTCTACAACACACTCTATAGCCATTTGGAATTTTAAAGTTTGACTTTTAAAATGGTTAAATATTCTGAAATTTGTTTTTGCATTGCTTGGCGTATGCTGAGAGTGTCCAGTTCCTTTCATCATCTAAAAGGTTCAAAAATCTAAACTTTGATCAGATTTGTGACTGCAATTTGGACTTTTTCCTCACAGTTTCTTCTTGTTTTTTTCTGGGACGTTTCTATCGTTGTTTCCCCTCTTTTACTTTTAAATTTATTTAGCTTAATAAAATAAAAATAACAATAATTATAGCGTATCAATTCGAACGGTATACATATAGCGTTCAGAGACGGATCCAAAATTTCAAGAGGATGGGTGCACTATTGTAAAGAGGTGCATATAGAATTTACATTTAATCTCTTACCATGAACCCATTACACTTTTGAAATTATATTTTTTTTGAAATTTTAGTAATTTTCACGTATATTTATACTTCATGCTGAAAACAAGACCGTTCGGAGTTAGATTTGAACCGTCAATTTCACTTGTAAAGATGCACCCAATAATAATTACACTATAAGAGTCTTTGAGCAAGTGTGCACGCACATATATTTAAATAATTTTAAAAAAAACTATTATTATATATAATTTAGGGAGAATTCACGTAAACTCAATGTCCCTCAAGCTGGATACGCCTATGTAGCTAGGTAGGACCTAGTCATTAGAATTCAAATGTAAGATTGTTAGTGTAATATGTTTAGTTAATTTATTTAACCCATTCACAGCTTGTTTTTAAATGATGATTATTATTTAAAAAATAAAGTAAAGTAAGATCAATGACTCCTATCTACCGCGCATGACACCTTCTTTTCACAATTTTTGTTGTCTCGAAGATAAAAGGTACTACCACTTTAAAAGACTGCTGAAAAAGAATGAGGAACCTATAAATGTGCTAAGCGTATCTTAATAAATAATTAATTTGTTCAAAAAGAGCCGAAAGTTTTATTTCAGTTATTTCTTTCTTTTTCTAATCATTTCTTTCTATTATTGTAGCTACTGGACATGTGATTTGTTGCATTTCAGACTATTGCAAAATCTAAGGGGGAAAAGTTACAAATGAATTCGAACCGTTACTACATTGAAATTCTCAAAAATAGGTAATTAATACTCCCCGGGTCCATAATAAGTATTTTTTCCGGTTCAAAATAAGTGATTTTTTTGTATATTTTCACACAGATTAAGAAATTTACTTTTAGTATTAATTAGCATGAAATTGACCATATTAACCTTTACTAATTCACATAAACACTCCTAACACATATTCCAACACTATTTACTCCAAGGACAATGTAGGAAAAAAATAATTAATTCATTCTTGAAATCTGAAAAAATCACTTATTTTGGACCACAAAAAAAGGCCAAAAAATCACTTATTTTGGACCGGAGGGAGTAACCTTTTTAACCTTTGTCACATCCCTTAAGAAAATACTAACTTTTAGAAAAAAGAAAATATTGTGACTAAATTACTCGTAATTAAAATTTGCTTGACACATTGAGATATGTAAATAAAGACAAATTTTGAAAAATTAAAATTAATTCCTTCTTGGTTATGTAAAGGACCAAAATAAAAAAGTCAAAAGGTTATTTATTATGGATAGGAGAGAGTATATAATATCTCATCCGTTCATTTTTAATTGTCTAATATTTTAAAAATAAATTTTTACTTTTACTTGTCACCTTTGACATATCAAAAGAAAACAAATTCTTTTTTCCTATTATACCCACATTATTAATTATTCTTTTCAAATTATTTTTTCAAATTTATTAAAATATACATCAACTAATATGAGTATCATGGTAAATTATATACTTTATTTATTATTTTTTAAATAATGGACAAAATCCATAGGGAGCAAGTAAAATTAACAGAGGGAATAAGAGGTAATGAAAAGTAGCCGAAAGGTAGATAACAAAAAGTAGGAGTAATTATTTTCCTGAGTGCATTAGATGTTTGGTATACCCAAAATAAGTGATTTTCTAGCCTTTTTCTCGTGATCCAAAATAAGTGATTTTTTCACATTTCAAGAATGAATGAATTATTATTTTTCTATATTGCTCTTGGAGTAAAGTGTTGGAGTATATGTTAAAAGTATTTATGTGGGATAATAAAGATTAATATGGTCAATTTCATTAATAATTAATATTAAAAGAGAAATTTCTTAATATGCGTGAAAACGAATAAAAATTCACTTATTTTGGACCGGAGGGAGTATCTTAATTGGCATTGGAAAAAGCTGGACAAGACGAAAACAAGGAAGAGATTGTTATTACTCCAATGCACTTGGTTTCTTCTTCTCGTGAACTTTTAAGCAGAGAATATTGTTTTCATTCCCATATTTGTCATTGCATGTTTAACTATATATTGGCCCGGCAGTAGGGCTAGTATTACCACAGGATCAAATTCCAAAATTAGAAGGACTGGATTTCATAGTTCTTGTTCAAGAATTAATACCGTTTATCTAAATAGATTGGGTCCAACGACTGTTTTATAAAAAAGTATACCTTTTCTTTAAACGAATTAATAAATAGGATAAAGGATGAATTCTAGCTAAATTTAATGACTACTAAATCTGAAAATTTGATGTATAAGTATGATTGAACTATGCCCAGCAATATTAAACATAAGTCAATCGTGTACAACGATTATCAATGAATGTTCTAAAAGGTGTGTAGAATAAATGCATGCAATGACAATAAATATAATAAAAAAGAATGTATCACCCAAATATTGAATGACTTGGGCGAATCTTCTCCCTGTCAGCAATGCGAATAATGTAAAATGTAAATGAATACAAGACTCTTGGATATTGTGAACGAAAAGGTATATTAAGATCAAGGAATCAGTGGAAAAGACAAGCTTTGTATGTTCTTTGTAGTCAACTTTCCAAGCGTGTTCTTCTCAGAAAGTTCCAGATCCTTTTTGTTCTCTTTCTTTTCCTATTTATAGGGGACATTCTTTAGAAACCCTAAAAAAGTACAACCAAAGGAATATTCCCTCTCCCTGCCTATACTCATTTTACCGTTGCTTTCTTATAATCTCTACTCGACCACGACGTCAGCTCTCCTGAGAAGGACTCTTCATCACTAAACCATGACCGACTTAGACTTCGACCATAACCAATAAGGCTATTAAGTCCAATCCAATTTTTGACCAATACAGTTAGTCCCTCCGCTTATTGAGGTCGTGTTTTTCAACGCCCTCGATGAGCGGACTCTATCCGTTCTGAGAGGTCGCCATGCGCGTCATCATTACGCGTCTTCCCAATGCAGAGTCTGCACTGTTAGTGCTTTGATTTTGGTTCCATTGACGGCTCTTTGGACTCGATTATGACGTCACCCAATCCTATAAAAAGAGGAGGGGGATTTCTCGTTTGAAACTTTTACTACTCCCTTCTTCTTAAGCATACATTCTCTCTGTGATCTTCTCCTCCATTTCTCGCAATTTCTTCGTCTCCGATTTTCGATTTCTTTCCCGGTCACTAGCCCCTTTCTCTTATCTCGTTGTATACACATTACATTGTCAGCATGTCAACTTCTCCTCACAGCCATGATGAAGTTTCTGATGCCGCTCCTTTGTCGGTGGCCATTCGTCCTGTTGGTGAGGAGCCCATGGTCGAAGGGGATGGAAGCTTCCCCACCGATGAGGAGGTGATTCCCAAAAATCCTACGGTTAGAAATGATTTTCCTAAAGAACCTGCTCCCACTCCTGCTCCTGAACTTTTTTAGTCGAGGCAAGATGAATTGGCTAACATGCGATCTAAATACCGCATCCCTCCTCATGTCGAAATTGTCCCGGTGGGGGGCGATATAATTCAGGTTCATCGGCCAGGGTTCTGTGCTTTTTATGCTTATCCCTTCGTGATTGGCTATTCCCTTCCTCTCCCTCGGTTAGCCGAGGAGTTCTGTCACTTCTACGGTGTTTGCCCGGCACAACTCTCCCCCTACTTATATAAAGTCCTCCTGATGCTGGCTAAGTACGCGAAACTGGCCAGTTGTGAGGTCGACATCCGCCACTTGCTGCAACTGTTCTCGCCTACCTTTTTAGAGGCACTCAGAGCATTTTATGACATCGTGGAATGAACAGATTGGTGGTTGGTATGGATGATAAAGCAAGTCGACTATTCTGGCGCAAATATTTCTTCGTCAAAACCTATCACATAGTGGTGGACCCGACTGGGTTTCCTAACAAGTGGAATTACAGTCGTAAGTATCTCCTCGTACCGTTTGCTATTCTTTCTTCATTTTTTCTTTTCGATCTTCGATCCGTTCATGGTTTCCTTATTTTCAGCTTGAGGCGTTCTCCTTCTCTTGTCTATGATATTGGGGATTGGGTAACTCGCGTGTTGCCCCACACCTTGGGAGTTCGCAATTGGGCGTCCTTCCATAAGCTCCATGAGCCTAGGACCTTGTCTCGTAAGTATTCCTACTCTCCGGCTTAGCTTTATCCTTTGTTCTCTGACTTGACTTCCCGTTGGTGTTAGGTCAGCGAGTTTCTAAAAAGCCGAAGGCTCCCGCTCTTGCCTTTCACCAGTAGGTGACCTCAGCCGTGATGGAGTTCTCTCTAGTCGAGTCTGTACGAGGTCAGGCTCAAACTCCACCAGTAAGGGATCCCGCCTATCTGGCTGTTGCCGTCCCAGACGAGGTTTCTTCTCAGCAGGTTTTTCTTCTTACCGACGAGTCACCTCGTGGCGAGGAGTCATCGCCGAGGAAGAGGCGGAGGGTAGAAATAGGGAAGGCCATTGCTGATGAGGAGTCGAAGAGAGTCATGTCTCTTGAGGCGAGGCGGGGGTATTTTCCAGCCGCAGAGGCGGCTATTGCGACGGGTGTCGTTATGAAGGAAAGGTCTTCTAGGGCCAAAAGAGCTCATAGTGGCGAAGAGCTCGTGCGGGCTGTTGAAGGTGGCTCCTCATCGGCGACCGTAAGAGGTGGTGAGGTCCCCGCAGGGAACGTCGACTCCAGTTCTGACATCGAACCTGAGGAGTTACGGACTTTCACTAAGAAGGCTACTCGTGTGGAGATAAGGACGGAAGATCCTAATCGGCACTCAGTCATTCCTGTGAATTATAACCTCCCGGACGACTCAGAGCGCACGACACCATCTTTCGCCCAATTGTGTGCGGAGGCGGAAAACAGGACGTTGCGGATACAGAACGATAACGACCTTTCTCTATACATATCGGGCATGGATTTGCGGGTGAGTTATCACTTCTTTTCTTCTGAGTTTATGTGTGTTTCATGGGTATTATTTTACTTTGGCTGACTCGTCTTCTTTTTCTCATTAGACTCTTATCTTGGAGATTGAGCGCGCCCGACGAGAGGAAGAGGGGGTTGATCTCTATAGGAGGATGGAGTCCAAGTATAGACAATACCGTACCAAGTATCGGAGGATGGTCAGGAGTGTTGGCGAGGACGTCCAGTTCCGAGAGTTGTGCGATGAGATTGGGTGGAAGGACGAAGAGCTGAAGGAAAAGGACGAGGAGATCGTGAAGGCCATTGGTCGATGCCGCGTGTTAGAGGAGACGCTGAGGTCCAAGGAAGATGAGCTTGAACTGAGTATGGGGGGTAATGGTCGAGAATGCAGATATCCAGGTGCGAGTTGAGTGCTAGGGTCACGGAGCTGAATCTAGCCGAGGACCAGGATGGCCGTAGTGGCGGAGGTGACAACTTTGGCGGGTACCTTACGTGTTTGTAGGTCGGAGTGGGCCGCTGGTCTGAATGAGCATATCGTCATTTTAAAGGCCGAGAAGGAACAACTGGCCCGACCATCCACTTCTCAAGCTTCCGCCTACCCGAATGTATCACGGGAGTCACGAGATGTGGGTTCATGCTAAGGCTCAACTTTACGTGTACAAGTCTTTGAGGGTTACCGGGAAGGTTTCCGAAGAGGAGCTTGCCAGTGTTCGTGTCAAGGCATGTGCAACTCGTGAAGCTTGTGGTTATGCGCCTGGTACGCCTGGCGGGGATGATGATGATGGGCTTGCCTCTGATCCTTGGTATGATAAAGAGTATGCTGATGGGGATGTTGTTTTTGACGAGGTTGAGCGTAGATTGACTTTAGCTCGAATGATGTCGAGATTTGGTCAATTTGAGTGAGGTCGAATGTAAAGTAATTCGAGCGAGATCGAATGTGAAGTAATTCGAGCGAGGTCGAATGTGAAGTAATTCGAGCGAAGTCGAATGTGAAGTAATTCGAGCGAGGTAGAATGTGAAGTAATTCGAGCAGGGTTGAATGTGAAGTAATCTGAGAGAGGTCCAATGTAAAGTAATTCGAGCGAGGTCGAATGTGAAGTAATTCGACCGGGGTCGAATGTGAAGTAATTCTACCGGGGTCGAATGTGAAGCAATTCGACCGGGGTCGAATGTGAAGTAATTCGAGCGGGGTCGAATGTGAAGTAATTCGAGCGAGGTCGAATGTAAAGTAATTCGAGCGAGGTCGAATGTAAAGTAATTCGAGAGGGGTCTAATGTGAAGGGTAGAATGTAGAATGACTTAGAGTTGTGCAAACGATGTTGCGTGCTACTTTGTTTATTCATGCACTGGAGGATATTACATGTATGCTTGTTCCATGCATACATTTTGAGAAGTTCCCATCTACCTAGTCCCTTCATTATTCTTCTTGGAGTAGTAGTCGATAGGCGGAATGATGAATCACATACTTGAACTTTGAGACGTCCCCTTCATCGCCTCGTTAAAAACTCCCCAGTAAAACCCAATAGGGATAAAACTCGAGTGACGGAAAAAGAGTACGACTTGGAGGATGTCCGTTTTGAGAAGTTGAAGTATTTTAGGTGAGCGACGTTCCAATTGTTTGGTAGTAGCTTTCCCTCCATTGTTTCTAGCTGGAATGACCCTTTGTTAGCTGTTGCTGTGATTTTGTATGGTCCGTCCTAGTTGGTTCCTAGTTTTCCTTCTCTTGGGACTTTGCTTGCCTGTGTTTTGGCCTTGAGTACGTAGTCCCCGACTTTGAGTGGTCTGACTTTGGCCTTTTTGTTGTAGTACCGTTCTTCTTGTTGCTTTTGGGCTATCGTTATTATGTAGGCCATATCTCTCCGCTCCTCTACTTCGTCGAGGTCTTACTTTCTGTTCTCGTCGTTGCTTGGTCCGCTCTCATTGGAGTATCTCAGGCTTGGCTCCCCGACTTCGACCGGTATAACTGCATTAGTCCCATAGACCAACGAGTATGGAATTTCCCCTGTGCACGTTTTTGGCGTGGTGCGGTATGCCCATAGCACTTCTGGTAGTAGTTCTGGCCACGGTCCCTTGGCGTTTTCGAGTTTCTTCTTCATGATGTTTAATATTGTTTTGTTGGAGGATTCGGCTTGGCCGTTGCTTGCAGGATGATATGGCGTGGAGAGTATCCGCTTGATGTGCCATTTTTCAAAAAATTCGACAGTCTTCTTTCCTGTGAACTGTGGTCCGTTATCACAGTTGATCTCCTTGGGGATGCCGAAGCGAGATATAATGTTACTCCATATCAATGTGATGACTTCATGTTCACGTATTTGGGCGAACACACCTGCTTCTACCCATTTGGAAAAGTAGTCAGTTAAAACCAAAAGGAAACGTACATTACCTCGCCCTGCCGGAAGTGGTCCCACGATGTCCATTCCCCATTTGATGAACGGCCATGGCGATGTGACTGAGTGGAGGTGCTCTCCTGCTTGGTGTATCATAGGGGCGTATTTCTGGCGTTGCTCTCATTTTTTGACGAAGTCGGAAGCTTCTTTATTCATGGTGGACCAATAGTAGCCTGCTCGTATGAGGCATCTAACGAGATCTCGATTGCCGGTATGGGCACCGCAGTGGCCTTCGTGTACTTTCTCAAGGACGCGCCTTGTTTGGTTTGGTCCTAGGCATTTTGCCCGGGGGCCGCCAAACGTTCTTTTGTATAGGTCGTTATTGACGATGCTATATCTAGCCGCCTGCATTCGAAGCTTTTTGGCTTCTTTTTTGTCTGGTGGGAGTATTCCCTCCTGCAAGTATGTGATAAGACAGTTGCGTCAGTCCCAAGTTAAGTTTACGGAGTGTACCTCAAGTTGGTCTATTGACGAGTAGAGTAGGGTGACCACGTTCTCCCTTCCATTTATTATTTTGGTTGTCGCTGCTAATTTAGCGAGGTCGTCTGCCTCGATGTTTTGAGCTCGAGGTATTTGATCGAGTTGGCATTCGTCGAATTCCGGCAGTAGTTTATGAATTTCTATTTGGTACTTTTGTAGCCTTTGCTCTTTGATTTGGTAAGTCTCTATGACTTGGTTGACGACGAGTTGTGAGTGGCATCGAAGGACGACTCGTCGTGCTCCATACTTGAGAGCTAGTTTTAGTCCTGCAATTACGGCCTCGTACTCGGCCTTATTTTTAGTCATATCGGGGGGCCGTATGGACTGGCGGATGACTTCGACCATTGGGACCTCGAGTATGAGTCCCAGTTTAGAACTTGACACGTTAGAAGCGACGTCGGTGTATAAGACCCATAGGTGGGGTAAGTTGGGAGTAGTACGAGAATTTTTTCCTGCTCGACTTTAGGCATTATCTTGGCGCTGAAGTCGTCTAGTACTGGTGACTTTATCACCATTCACGGCTGATATGTGATATCGTGCTCGCTCAATTCGATGGCCCATTTGGCCAGTCTCCCTGACAGTTCGGGCTTATGTAGGATGCTTCTTAGGGGGAAGGTCCTGACCACCGATATGGGGTGACATTGAAAATAAGGTCTAAGCTTTCGTGAAGCTATGACCAATGCCAGAGCCAACTTTTCGAGGTGAGGGTACCTTATTTCGGAATCGACTAGGGTTTTGCTAATATAATAAATTGAAGATTGCGTACCTTTGTTTTCGCGAACCAGCACTACACTTACCGCTACTTCTGATACGACCAAGTATATCAGGAGGCGTTTGCCGGGTTATGCTTTGGTGAGTAGTGGAGGCGAGGATAAATATGCCTTTAGTTCCCTTGAGGCCTCGATGCATTCTGAGTTCCATTGGAGCATGTTGTCTTTCTTGAGTAGTTGAAAAAATTGTGGCATCTATCGGAAGATCGTGAGATGAATCTCGACAGGGCGGCTATATGGTCAGTGAGTTTTTGTACTTGTTTCTTGCTGGTCAGTACTTCATGTATTCCTTTGATATCTTTGATCTGGTCGGGGTTGACTTCGATGCCTGTTTCCGACACCAGGAAACCGAAGAACTTGCTTGAGGTTACGCCGAAAGCACACTTTTTGGGGTTTAACTTCATACCGTAATGCCTCAGTATATCGAAGGCCTCTTTCAGGTGGTCGATATGATCTTCTTTCCTTTTGGACTTGACCAACATATCGTCTATGTATACTTCCATTGTTTTGCTGAGCTGGTCCTTGAACATATTGGTGACCAGCCTTTGATAGGTTACTCCTAAGTTTTTCAACCCAAATGGCATAACTCTATAGAAGTACGTCCCCTGATGAGTTATGAAAGTGGTATTTTCCTGATCCTCCTCCTCCATGAGGATTTGGTTATATCCCGAATAGGCGTCCAGGAAGCTTAACAGCTGCGTCGATGAGTTGGTCAATGTGCGGCAACGGAAAAGAGTCCTTTAGGCATGCTTTGTTTGGCGACCCATTGGGGGTATTTGGACTCTCTGATGGAACTGTTAGCGATTAATTTCTCCACCTTATCGCGGACGACCTCATTTATTGCGGCGTTGAACTTTCTTCTTATTTGTTGTACTGGTGGGTATAATGGGTCCACATTCAACTTGTGCGTGTCAATATCTTTCAGTATACCTGGCATATCTGCATGGGAGAAAGCTAATAGGCCTGCATTGTTAGTCAAAATTTTATGAAATTTACCTGGCTCGGAAAGTTTATGGCCGATGTAAGACTTTTTTCTATGGTCGTTTTTGTCTATTTGGATGGGGTCGAGATCTTCTACAGTTGACCCTGCGGCCTCCACAATGTTGGGGTCCTTGATGACATCTTTCTGTTCGTTGGGTCTGGGCCCCGACTTTGGTAATTGCTATGCTTCCGGGCTCGTTCCCTTTAAATGTGTTGTATATGTACAGTCTTGGGCGATGCGATAGCATTATTGGTCCGTGCGTTGCTCGCCTCGGATGCTGAATATCCCCCACGGAGTAGGGAACTTGATATAAGCTTTAAGGGATGGCTCTCATGGCGTGAATCTAGGGTCGCCCTATGATGGCGTTGTAGGCTGTATCCTGGTTCATGATATGGAACGTCATCTCTAGAGTAATGTCCTCGGCCAGGACGAGCAATGTTATTTCTCCTGAGGTTCGCTCAACTGCATTGTTAAAACCTGTTAGTGTTATACAATGTGGTACTATCTTATCCTCGAGCCTCATTTGTGCGAGAACTCGGGGGTGGATAATACACGCGCCGCTCCCGTCGTCTACCATTATTCTTTTTACATCAGTATCTATGATACGTAAAGTAATGACAAGAGCATCGAAGTGAGGAAAAGTCAAACCATGGGTATATGACTTATCAAAGATGATATTGTCTTCAAGTTCATCATACCGTTCATGGGTGATCGACCAATTCAGTTTATGTGTGGTGGTGAACTTCACGTGGTTGATTGCTGCTTTGTCGCCTCTGCCGATGATCATTTGGATGGTGCGGGAACGAGAGGGTGGCTTTGGAGGGCCTTGGTGTTCTCGACCACGACCGAAGTTGGCTCGTCCCAGGTCGCTCATCAGCTCCTTTAGGTGCCCTTGGTGAAGGATGTTAACCACCTCTTGTCGTAGAGCTATGCAACTTTCGGTCTTGTGACCCCGCTTTTGGTGGAATTCGTAGAGGGAGTTCGACTTTCTAGTACTTGGGTCGGACTTCATCTTTTGCGGCCACTTCACCTTCGGGCCGAGCTTCTCTAGTGTGTACACTATTTCTGAAGGGGAAACACAAAAATTGTGAGCATATAAGAGTGGAGGCATATCTCTTTTGTTTCGTTGAATCCATGTGTATGGCCTAGACCTTCTATGTGGCGAGGAGGTGGTGGGATGGCCGTTCTGACGTACGGTTGGTGTCTATCTCTGTTGAGACGTGGTCCTGAATGATCTCTTCGGCCGTCGTTGCGATGGTCTTTCCTCGATTCTGTTTGGAATGATGTCAGTCGCTGAGTCGGGCCGTTGAGGTCGTCCTCGTGTTCTCTCACCTCGGCACAGTAGGCGTTATGGATTTCCTCCCAGGTGATGGGAGGGTATTTCATGAGTCTGCTCAGTAATTATTTGGTCGCCCTCGACCCGTTCCTATTCAATATGTTTTGGAAGGCTGCCACTGCCATCCCTTCTGATATGTTTGGTAGGCTCATTCTAACTCTGTTGAATCGGGCGAGGAAGTCCTTGAGTCCCTCTGTCTGAAGGCGAATATAACATTCACCCTGGCCTCTGCCTTTTAGTCCCAGCATGCGCGATGACAAACTTGTCGTCCATTTCCTCGAACGTTGTTATTGGCCGTGCTGGTAACTGTGAGTACCATGTTAAGGCTTCCCTTGTTAGGGTTTCGCCGAACTTCTTCAGTAATATTGACGACACCTGTTCCTTTGAGAGGTTGTTTCCCTTCACCGTTGTGACGTAATGAATGGTGTGATCTTCGGGGTCTGTTGTGCCGTCATATATTCTCAAATATGGTGGCATTGTGAAGGTCTAGGGTATGGCATGTGGGGATGCCTCTTCGCTATACGTCTGTTCGACGAACCAGCCGACGTCCCGTTTAGGCAGAAGTTAGGGGGCACCTGGTATCTTATCAACCATTTCTTGATGCTCCTTCATCTGGTCGCGGAGTGCTTTGTTCTCATTTTCCATTTCTTCCATCTTCTTCAGTATGGCTACGAGTGCATCATTTCCTGCATCGACAGTAGTGTTAGTATTACCTGTTGGGCGAGGAGCGGGTTTCTCGTTAATGGATGTTGTAGCATCTGCTCGTACGGTGCTTTGACTTGGTCCTTGAGCGGGTTTGTCAAGGAAGTTGCTTTGTGTACTTGTCAGCATGCTTCCAGTAGCTTTTTCACCGATGGTGGTGCTTCTTCGGTTGTGGAAGCCCCCCTTTTGCGCGAGACGGTTACACTTCCATGAGGGGGAGGTGAACCGCTTCGCCCTGGCGTAACGCTTGGCGTTACATTTTCCTCGCCCTCTCCATCAACCTCATTAATGGTATTCATGAGGTTGGTAGTGACATCCACTATGGCTTTTAGCCTTTCTTCTCCTTTTCCTGCCATTGTTAGTTCGTGTGAACAAAAAAAAAATAACTGTTGTGTTTTTTTATTTATAGATCTAGTAGAAACTAAAGATTTTAACTAGAACCTCCCCACAGACGGCGCCAAATTGTATTACTAAAAAAGAATTAACCTTTTCTTTAAACGAATTAATAATTAGGATAAGGGGTGAATCCTAGCTAAATTTAATGACTACTAGATCTGGAAGTTTGATGTATAAGTAAGGTCGAACATGCCCAACAATATTAAACATAAGTCAATCGTGTACAACGATTATCAATAAATGTTCTAAAAAGTGTGTAGAATAAATGCATACAATGACAATAAATGTAATAAAGAGGAATGTATCACCTAATATTGAATGACTTGGCGAATCTTCTCCCTGTCAGCAACGCGAATAATATAAAATGTAAATTAATACAAGACTCTTGGATCTTGTGAACGAAAATGTATATTAAGATCAAGGAATCAATGGAAAAGACAAGCTTTGTATATTCTTTGTAGTCAACTTTACAAGAGTGTTCTTCTCAGAAAGTTTCACATCCTTTTTGTTCTCTTTCTTTTCTTATTTATAGGGGACATACTTTAGAAACCCTAAAAAAGTACAGCCAAAGGAATATTCCTTCTCCCTGCCCTATACTCGTTTTACCGTTGCTTTCTTATAATCTCTACTCGACCACGGCGTTAGCTCTCTTGAGAGGGACTCTTCGTCACTAAATCGTGATCGACTTAGACTTCGATCACGACCAATAAGTCTATTAAGTCAAATCCAAATTTTGACCAATACAACGACCAACATTCCTTAGTGACTAACCTGTTGCGGAAAACAGTTCAAAAAGACCTCTTTAATTAAGTGAAGCACGATAATTTATGATTAGCGTGTTTCACCTACTGCTGATAAAATTTGGAGCACATTATTCAAATTATTCTAAGCCTAATTTCACCGATTTACCTAGTGTGACAACTACCTAGTGTTAATCATAGACATCTCTGTTTCTAGTTTCCAACTTCACATCGAATTCAATTCAAAAGTATAACTTGATTAAGATTTTAATGGTTGGTCTGGCAAGAAAATTAAGACTCGTCTCAAATGGTCGAGTTAGGGACTGGATTTTCGATGCAGTTATAAATTGGGCAAGTTACACAATTTGAGAAATATACATAGCTGAGCACTTTTAAAAGAATATTTAAGAAAATATTAGTATTGTGTACTTATTACATAAATGGAAGTTTTTTTTACATTTAATTGTCAGTTTTTTTAAAATTAAATGAAGACCCACTAAATAAGGGATCTATTTTGATCTTCATTAACGTAGACTTAGACTTCGATCACGACCAATAAGTCTATTAAGTCCAATCCAAATTTTGACCAATACAACGACCAACATTCCTTAGTGACTAACCTGTTGCGGAAAACAGTTCAAAAAGACCTCTTTAATTAAGTGAAGCACGATAATTTATGATTAGCGTGTTTCACCTACTGCTGATAAAATTTGGAGCACATTATTCAAATTATTCTAAGCCTAATTTCACCGATTTACCTAGTGTGACAACTACCTAGTGTTAATCATAGACATCTATGTTTCTAGTTTCCAACTTCACATCGAATTCAATTCAAAAGTATAACTTGATTAAGATTTTAATGGTTGGTCTGGCAAGAAAATTAAGACTCGTCCCGAATGGTCGAGTTAGGGACTGGATTTTCGATGCAGTTATAAATTGGGCAAGTTACACAATTTGAGAAATATACATGGCTGAGCACTTTTAAAAGAATATTTAAGAAAATATTAGTATTGTGTACTTATTACATAAATGGAAGTTTTTTTTACATTTAATTGTCAGTTTTTTTAAAATTAAATGAAGACCCACTAAATAAGGGATCTATTTTGATCTTCATTAACGTAGACTTAGACTTCGATCACGACCAATAAGTCTATTAAGTCCAATCCAAATTTTGACCAATACAACGACCAACATTCCTTAATGACTAACCTGTTGCGGAAAACAGTTCAAAAAGACCTCTTTAATTAAGTGAAGCACGATAATTTATGATTAGCGTGTTTCACCTACTGCTGATAAAATTTGGAGCACATTATTCAAATTATTCTAAGCCTAATTTCACCGATTTACCTAGTGTGACAACTACCTAGTGTTAATCATAGACATCTCTGTTTCTAGTTTCCAACTTCACATCGAATTCAATTCAAAAGTATAACTTGATTAAGATTTTAATGGTTGGTCTGGCAAGAAAATTAAGACTCGTCCCAAATGGTCGAGTTAGGGATTGAATTTTCGATGCAGTTATAAATTGGGCAAGTTACACAATTTGAGAAATATACATGGCTGAGCACTTTTAAAAGAAATTTAAGAAAATATTAGTATTGTGTACTTATTACATAAATGGAAGTTTTTTTTTACATTTAATTGTCAGTTTTTTTAAAATTAAATGAAGACCCACTAAATAAGGGATCTATTTTGATCTTCATTAACGTAGACTTAGACTTCGATCACGACCAATAAGTCTATTAAGTCCAATCCAAATTTTGACCAATACAACGACCAACATTCCTTAATGACTAACCTGTTGCGGAAAACAGTTCAAAAAGACCTCTTTAATTAAGTGAAGCACGATAATTTATGATTAGCGTGTTTCACCTACTGCTGATAAAATTTGGAGCACATTATTCAAATTATTCTAAGCCTAATTTCACCGATTTACCTAGTGTGACAACTACCTAGTGTTAATCATAGACATCTCTGTTTCTAGTTTCCAACTTCACATCGAATTCAATTCAAAAGTATAACTTGATTAAGATTTTAATGGTTGGTCTGGCNAACACACACACACACACACAAACCCCACATCCGTTCTTCCTCATTTTTTTGGCTAATTAAGCATCCAACTTCTTTCTCTTACTACTTTGTCTCTTATTTCTCCCGCCCATCAATTGTTTCCCTTTGTGCTTGAAAAAAAAAAGAAAAAAAAATGAGTATAGTTGCGCCATTTATATAATTAAAAATTGCTTATACGTAAATACCATAATTATTATGTAAATATACCAGAATTTTTTTCTAAATAATAAATTAATAAGCACGGACGCGATATACATGATACAATTATTATTAGTATCAATTATTATACCTTTATATAATTAAATGTTAATTATATATGTAATATACTAAGAATCAATTCTGGTGGAAGTTGTACTCTTGCGACGAATTCAGAATAATTGAAATCNCTTCATTGGAGTTATATTGATCTTATTTCCAACGGATTGGATACACTTCAAATATAAATGAATATTTTAAAGTATTTTCTCGTAATATTTTTTATCTTATTGTTCTTACTTTTCAATTCTTAGTGGTAGCATATATATATATATATATATATATATTATTTAATATATTATTTTCATCTATTTCGTTGATTTATGCCATATTTCTTATAAAAGGATACCATTGATACGCTATTAAATACCATTATTATGTTGTGTATATTAACATATTATAATTTTTACTGTAATTCGTATATTATTAAATATCATCATTATATTGTGCATATACACATTTATACATGATCACGTACTATATATATGTTCATTATTATTAATATTAATACACAATCAATATATACAATTGGAGAATTTATGTTAAAATATATAAATAGATACATGATTTTTACTTGGTATATTATCTGGTAGAGTTTATACATACATTGTATATAAGTTATCTAATATAATTTGTACATAGTTTATTGCAATTTATACATGGCTTATACAACGTATATTAGCACAATTCTAAGATTATATTCTAGGCTTACATATGTATATTATTATACATGTTATTCCAGATTTGTTAGTTTTATTTCTTTTGTAAATGGGAATAATCAAGTAACGTAATGTGAGTAATAATTAAGTACAAAGTCTTTTTTGAATAGTGCAACTTAATTAACTTTTTTAAAGTAATAAAATGCTTTGGCTGCGTGATTTTAGGTGCAAGGTTTAAAGCTATCTGCTAGGCAACGAATTATTTAATAGCCATATATGTAAAATATCTGATGCTGCTAGGTTTGTGAAAACATTTCTTAAATTTTGCCTATTTATGTTTTTTGCTCCCGGTTAGCCAAAGATAATACTAATTATATTCGCTAGCCAATTTTTTTTTATTATATATAAAATATGTGTATTAATATAAAAGTATAATACATTGTGCCGCTATTATTTTTGGTAGTGGCTATACAATGTAATTTTTTCTTATATATTCCAAATGGGTTGCATGCTCTGCTATAAATCTGTAAAAATTGCACGGGGCGCCTTATTTGGTTGCCCCCATTTAACTTATACCAACTTTTTAAAAAAGTGTTAACTTGTACCCAATGTTTAAACAACTTCAGCTCCTCATTCGTTTTCTGAATGCTGAAGATTGAGAGCGCTATAGCCTGATGATTCATATATATATATATATGCTTATCCCATTATGTTCAGTTTGGTCTTATTCACAATAATTTAACCTCTTAGATATTTTAGCTTTACATGCACATTAGTTTTTGGTTCTAATTTTTCTGTAGTAACTTGTTTTCATGTCGAAAATATTTTCATTCTTTAATCTTTGAAATGAACAACATCAATCACTGCTAATCATATTCTATTAAATTCATTGTTGTTTTAGAACTTAAGCTCTAAGAATGCTGAAGTTCAGCAAATACAAACAAAAACTTCAGCCCCTAGAATTCTGAAGTTCAGCAAATACAAAACGAACTTCAGCCCTGGAGTTCAGCAAATATAGAACAAAGCTTCAGCTAAAACATGTTGAAGTTCATCACAAATAGAACAAAGCTTCAGCTAAAACATGCTGAAGTTCAACAAATATAGAACAAAGCTTAGGCTAAAACGTGCTGAAGTTTAGCAAATACAGAACAAAGCTTCAACTACTGAATGCTGAAGTTCAACAATTACAAACAAAGCTTCAGCTACTAGAATGCTGAAGTTAAACAATTACAAACAAAAACTTCAGCCAACACATGCTGTTGTTTTATTGGACTGAAGTTTGCCATCTGCACTATGAATTAAAGTTTGTGTGATTGCCTTTGCAAGTCAGGCCAAACTTCATGCAAAAATATCTGAAGTTTTGCTCCACTTCAGGCAATTTTTTTTGCTATTTCAGGCTCGTATGCCTGAAGCTACGCAAAAAGTGGATACACTTGTAATTTATTTTGTAAAGCGGATATAATTAAAACGTGACCAAAAAAACAGATATAGATGCAAATACCCCTATAAATCTGTCAACTTTTGGGGCCTGATAGCTTGGACTGGACGGAAAGGGGAGCTGTGAAAGAGTCTTTTGGGCCTCACCCGTGTAGTTAGAGCTATACCAAACAAGGGCAGGATTGTTGCACAATAGCCGACCAGATTTAATATTCATTTTTTTGACTTGAATACATAGTTTATACATTATATATATATATATATATATATATAGCTATTCTTAATATAATAAATTAGGTGGGCGACTATTTAGGTTAATAAGGGCAAAGCGAGTCCATCCTTGGACATATTATCATAGAACCCAACCTCGATAAATTTGTATAAACTTCTGTTCAACCTCGCGTTCATTTGTGAAACTAGTTGATACTGATAGGAAACGCTTTATTCCCCTAGTAGGTCCACCTAGCGAGCATTCAAATTAGTCAAATCAATGAGATATATAATATTGTATTGGTAGGAAAAAAACTACTAGTTGATACTAAGGTTTTCTCCGAGCTCATTTAAGCTCTATTTTAATTTATTTGAAATACAAACTTACGTGCTAAATCTAAAAATAATAGCCTTACTAATTGCATCACTTAGGCTTAATGAAATTGTGAACTCTAAGTGGAGAGTTAGAACTTTTTGCAATTATCTGATAAAAAAAAGGAACAGGAGAGGGCTTCTTTGTTAACACTAGACAAACCAGAGCAAGCCTTTACAATCCAGGCTTGAGCCCGATCCATTTACAGCAGTAAATAAAATAGGAACACGATGCTCTCTATGAAGTCAAACAAATAATTCCTACTATTTTTTTTCACAATGCCAAAATTTTATTTCAATACTCAGTTGTGTAAATATTTTTAGATTACAATATCACCACTTGACCTAAAAATACACTAAAAGGAGAAGATTACTAAAATTTTAATAAATTATTTATCTGACAATAAACCTTTGTATAAAGTAAAAGAGATATCTATTTGAATATTCAAACAAATTACTTTTTCCTAAATAAGCAAACTTCTAAATTTTTCAAGAGCATTCAAGCATCAAGTCAAAAGAGAACTATTTAAATGGTTGCATTCCGGCCGTGCAGATTGTTGGGCTTTTTAAGCTTGATTTAGCTTAAAGAAGTTGAATGAGAAATTGAGGAAAAATGAAATATTTGAATTTTTTCTTCTTGGCATAGGGATATTGTCCCATATTGGAAGAAGAAAAGACTTTTGATGAGTATATATACAATTGTTTTTCTTCTAACTCTTGAAGAGTAAATAAGAAGGCAAGCCGCGCGTTGTCGATGTCGTCGCTTGGCTCGGCTTCGGATCTGGTCAAAGATTGATTGATTAATCTTTTTGGACAAAATTCATTTTAATTATTTAATTAATTAATTTAATTAACTAACAAAAATTCAATCCAGAATAACCCAGGACCCGCGACGCGGTCCCGTCAGGTCCGTTTTCTTTCTCGGATTATTTAAATCCATTTTCCCCCAATATTTCAAACAAAAATATTCCCAACAACCATGGTTGTTTCTGAAAGGTTGCAAGACTTTTCAGAATCAGTGCCAGAAAGTCTATAAATATGCTTTGAATCCCAAAAACGTTCCTTACGAAAATTTCAGATTTTCTTCTTCTTCTGTACAAAAATTTTCAGTATGTTTTACAGCCTTCGGGTGATTCGCTGTTTTACCGTGGTTTTTGGTACCAACACTCCAGTAAGTTAAATCGTTCTATCCTGGGAGGATAATATTCCAGCACCTCGGGTACTTGAGGGGAATAATTTTCTTAAGGACACACTGTGCATTCAATGGGCTCGATTTATTCCGATATTATTTTCAAAAATTATTTCGTCATACTGGTTCTACTAACTTTCTCTTTCTGTTTCTATTTCAAAAAGTTTACTGTTTTTATTGTTTATTACTGTAACACAGATCGACTAACAATCTTAAGGAAATTACTTTTTTATTGTAATCTATATTTTGTTTGTGGAGATTAAAACCTATGTGGTTTTCTACTCCTTCTGAATTTTTCTATTCTGATTTGAAGATATAAAAACTTTATCGAAGTATTGAAATTCAAAAACGATTGAAGAACATAAAACTTCATCATTTCTATGAAATAGTATATAAAAACTTTGGTTTCTATTTATTAAACGTATTATTTATCGTTAATTACAATTTGTTTACTGTTTTATTTTTTTGCCATTAATTAAACTCTTCTGTTGTTGACAGTGAAAAATGACAATTGATAATGAAATTTCTTCTTCGACTGTTGCGACAACAACGATAGTCTCGTCAAGCCGAACTGTTGTTCCACCAAGCGAGAAATCGAAAAATATTTTTGGAGCCAACTTCAAAGGATGGCACCAAAGGGTGTTCTTCTGGCTTACCACACTTGGTATGTATAAATTCACCAGTGAAGAACCTCCAGTACCTGTTGTGGACATGCCGGACAACGATAAATTTATGATTGTTGAGGCGTGGAAACAAGCAGATTTTCTTTGCAAAGGCTATATCCTAAGTGCTTTGGAGGATAATTTGTACAATGTCTACAGTTCAACGAATACTTCGAAAGAATTATGGGACACACTTGAGAAGAAGTACAATACTGAAGATGCATGTTTGAAGAAGTTTGTGGTTGCCAAGTGTCACGACCCGTATCCGGGTTGTGATGGCGCCTGTCGTGGAACCAGGCTAGCCAACCGTT
>MDKH01148694.1:0-21438 GCA_005239495.1 Nicotiana undulata | reverse complement strand
ATTTCTCCTGTCCACCCTTATCACAGTCATATATATTTATTTCTTCTGTCCACCCTTATCACATTCATATATATTTATTTCCCATGTCCACCCTTATCACATTCATATATATATATATATATATATATATATTTCCTTGTCCACCCTTATCACAGTCATATATATATATTTCAAACTTTCACGATTCAGGCCAAGCCTTTCACAATACTTTTATTTCAACCATTATAATTAATAAACTACATTTTTTCATGACTTCATCAATAACCTCTCAACCAAGAAACCAACAAGAATATCAAAATATATGCATTTATTCCATAAAACAATACCAAACCTCTCAGCCATATTTATATCACGAGGAAACCAGTTCAAACAACCAATACTCTTTCTAAGTTGTCACAACAATATTAACTTCAATTCAACAAGGCCAAATAGTCATAGAAATAATAATGAACATGTAACAGTTAAGATAAGAATCAAATAAGTGGGGAACGGGAAAGGGGATCATATTTTAGCAAACACTTTGGGTGGTACATAGATACTCGTCACCACACCTATACACCACGCCCATGCAATTAATATAACAAACAAGTGGGGAGTCCTATTCCCTCAAGCTAAAGTTAGGCCAAACACTTACCTCAATTCCGCAAGCCACTCACTGCTCAATTATTGCTTTTCCTTTTGAATTCACCTCTAACTTTCTCGAATCTAATCAAAATTAACTTAATATCATTAACTAATGCTAAAGGAACTAACTTTATTGAAAAATATAATTTTCCCTAAGTTTTCTAAACAAGTGAAAACCCGACCCTGGGCCCGCTTGATCTAAACTCGGGATTCGAACCAAATTACGTTTACCCATTTACCCACAAACCCAAATATGCTATTAGTTTTGAAATCCGACCTTAATTTGATATAAAATTTCAATTTTTACAAAACACCCTAATTATACCCAAAACCTAGATTTTTACCATGAAAAATCTTTGTTTTTGCTTCAAAAGTGATGCAAAATAGTAAGGAATTGAAAGACAAAGTCTGGAATTGATTACCTATGACTTGGGGATGAAGATTGTTGAAGGAAATCGTTTTCAGGGTTGAAAACCTCGAAATTTTGGTGAAGAAGAAGGTTTGCCCGGTTTTTAAAAGATATTTATAATAGCTGGGCTGGGCAGCTGTGCGATCGCGGTTAATTAAATGCGATCGCACAGGGTAAGGGAAAACTGGGTTGTGCGATCGCGAGGGTGGGGGTGCGTTCGCACAGGGTAGGGGCTAGGAGGCAGTGCGTTAGCGGGTGGGGCTGTGACTTCGCACAGGGTAGGGGGCTAGGGGCAGTGCGATCGTGGTTACATAGGTGCGATCGCACAGGGTTCCAAACAGGCCTCAAACTTTACTTTGTGAGATTGCGGTCGTTCCTATGCGATCGCACAGGTCAAAATACCTGGACACCAGAACTGAAAAAACCAGCAGCTATTTTTAAGTGAAAAACACCCCGTGGCCTATCCGAAACTCACCCGAGCCCTCGGGTCTCTAAACAAATCATGCACGCAAGTCTAAAAATATCATACGGACTTTCTCGTGCGATAAAATCATGAAAATAACATGTAAATCTATGAATTAAACCTCAAAACTCATCATTTTTATAAAAAAATTCTTAAAGTTCATAATTTCTCAACCGGATGTCCGAATCACGTCAAACGAACTCCGTTTTTTTACCAAATTTCACAGTTAGCCTTCTATTATCATAACGAATTTGTAGCGGGATCCGGAACCAAAATACGGACCCGATATTTCACGACCCAAATTCCTATTCAGGTCGTGATGGCGCCCAACGCCGGAGTCGGGCAAGCCAACACTAGTTACTAACAAAAATTTCCTTAGATTAAATGAGATGTTCAAACACTTACCCAGTTTTAAATTTAAGGAGTCCTTTAATAAAAGTGAGGAAGTAAAGCAAGTTGATTCATAGTAACCCAAAAACATTTTCCAGCATAAACGAAATTAGCAAAATACTAGCAAATCAACTACGTGTTCCAAGACCTAGTGTCACAAGTCCACAGACGACTAGTGGAATATACAAATAGCCAAAATAAATGTACAACTGTCTGAAAGGGGTAGACAAAAATATGCCAAAAGTAATAGAAACTCCACAGTGCTGCTGAGGAACGCCAGGAAGAGCAGCTCACTGTGTAGTCAAATCCCGGTAGTACTCTCAGCGACGAACACCCGAATGGTGACCAGGTGCAACAACCTCAGAACCTGTACAATTAAGTACAGAAGTGTAGCATGAGTACATATAAACAAATATGTACCCAGTGAGTATCCCGTCTAAACTCGAAGAAGTAGTGACGAGAGGTAGACGTATTACTCACTAGGGTCGTTATCAATAATATGATTTAATGAATCTAGACAGGAATAACATTTATGGAAAGCAAGTAGACATGGAGCATCAGTACATAAAGATAACGATCAACCTGCAAGGGGCCAAGTAACAATATTTAATAAAAATCACAAGTTTCTTTAACCACAGAATAATTGAATTGGCAAGAATAATAGTAAGACTCTCAATCAAGCACATAGCATATAATATGCCGAGGCGTACGGCCGAAGCGACGCAGAAATTTAAATGTGCACTACCGAGGGTCGAGCGACACGAATCATATATGAATCTATTACCCCGCTCGCGAATCGATCATGCGACGCGGTTGACATAAATATAAGGCTACCCCGCTCACAAATTATACATGCGACACGAGTGCGTGTAGACATACACAGAATTATCAGTAAATTCAGGAATTTATCATGGATTATTCTTAAATTCAGGGATTTAAACACTTAAACTTACACATAGCTTCCGAAATTCTCATGTTAGCTTCAAGGGTAATAAGCAACCAGGAACATAAGTAAGGATACAGGTAAGGCACATAGAGTCATGCTTGTGAAGTCCTAAATTCTACCCGACACAACAGAGTAGTAGCTACGCACGGACTCTCGTCACTTTGCGCGTGCGTAGCCCCCGTAAATAAGGACAAATTCAATCGCTTACATTTACCTATGGGGACAATTCCCTCTTACAAGGTTGGAAAGGAGACTCACCTCGCGTAGAATCAACTTCCCGGCCAAGAACGCGCCCGAAACTCCAAACTTACACCCGAGGACTCGAAACTAGTCAAATGATATATAAATACGTCAATGCATGTTCAAGGTATGGAAATTCTCCTAATTATTTACTAAATTCACTATTCTTGAAGAAATTCCAAAATACACCCCTAGGCCAACATGCTCAGATTCCAGAAATTTTTGAAGATAACACTCACCCATAGCCTAAGGGTCATTAATATGTAATTTTTATATGATTTCATGGTAGAAAAGTGGTGAAATTCCCTAAAGTCCATCAACCTAGGTTTTCACTCTAAGCCCTATGATTTCCACTATTTAAATGTTAATCTACCTATGTTTTTGGTGTAATAATCTAACATTTTAATAGAATTTACTTCCTCTTAGTAGCTAGGTTGTGGAGAGTTCTTCCCAAGCTCTCAAGTCTTCAATGGTGGTGAAAAATGAAAAGAATGGAGGAAATCCCGTGTTTAAGTGAGAGTGCACTGACTGGCCTACAGGGGTTCCGCACCTGTGGTCTCGCGCCTGCGAGCTGGGGATCGCACCTATGGAGTTGGACGGGAAAGACTGGGCCCACACCTGCGGAGCTGGAGACCGCACCTGTGGTTCTGCTCCTGCGGTTCCGCTCCTGCGTAATTAAATCCGCACCTACGGAATTCCCGCACCTGCGAGGTAGGGATCGCAGGAGCGGTCCCGCACCTGCAAGAAAGGGATCGCAGGAGCGGTCCCGCACCTGCGGCTGGGCAACCGCACCTGCGGTCGCACCAGATCAGGTGCACCAGCTGCATTTTCAGCCGGTTTTTGGCCTCGTGTGGTGTCCGGGAGGCACATGGGCCCACTCGAGCCCCCGTCCAATTATACCAACAAGTCCAAAATCATAATACAGACTCGCTCGAGCCTTCAGAACACCCGAAACAACGCTAAATCTCAAAATCACCCCTCAAAACCCCTAGAATCAAACTTAAGAATTTCTAAGTTCTTGAATTCGGTTTCAATGCGCCAAACCGATCTATACTACTCGGAATGACACTAAATTTTGCAGGCAAGTCATGAATGACATAACAGAACTATTCCCAATCACGGAATTCCGTTCGGACCTCGATAACATAAAATCACGTTCCAAACCAAATTTCAAACTTAAGGAAACTCTATTTCGCTATTGGCGTCGAAACGCTCACGGGTCATCCAAAACCCATTCCGGAATACGTACAAGTCTGAAATCATCATACGAAGCTACTGGAATCGGCGAAACTCGATTCCGATTTGGTTTACTCAAAATGTTGATCGAAGTCAAACTTGGCTTTAAAAGCCAACCTTAAGGAACCAAGTGTTCCTTCACTATTTCAAACACTTCCAAATCCCGAACCACCCGTCCCTGCAAGTCACAAATCACGATAAGCTGCTACAGAAAGTCTTATTTAAGAGAACGAGGTCCGAATACGCAAAACGACCGGTCGAGTCGTTGCACAATACCAATGATTTTAAACATTATTTTTTTCTTTAATTCATAAACATTTCAGCAAAACAATTTCTTTCAAAAATTGATTTCTAAGGCTTGGGACCTCGGAATTCATTGTCCCATATTTTACTGCGGACCTCCCGGAATCGTCGAAACACGGATCCGGGTTCGTTTACTCAAAATGTTGACCAAAGTAAACTTTTATCAAATTTAAATTCTAAAAATCACAATTTCTCATATTTTCACATAAAAGCTTTCCGATTTCACGCCCGGACTGTGCACGCAAATCGAGGTATTTACTTTTAGTTATTTTATGGCTATTAAGCATGGAACGAAGTCTAATTTTATAAAATGACCCCTTGGGTCATCACAATCTCCACCTCTAAAACACACGTTCGTCCTCGAACAGACATAGAAAATTACCTGAAGTGGCGAACAAGTGTGGGTATCTACTCTGCATGTCTGACTCAGACTCCCAAGTAGCTGCCTCAACGGGCTGGCCTCTCCACTGCACTCGAACTGAAGGAAAACTCTTAGATCTCAATTGGCGAACTTGCCGGTCTAAAATAGCTACCAGCTCCTCCTCATAAGTCAAGTCTTTGTCCAACTGGACAGACCTAAAATCTAACACGTGGGACGGGTCACCATGATATTTCCGGAGCATAAACACATGGAATACCCGATGAACTGAGGATAACCCTAGAGGCAATGCTAGTCTGTAAGCTACCTCCCCCACCTTATCAAGAATCTCAAACGGCCCGATATACCTAGGGCTCAGATTACCCTTCTTCCCAAATCTCATAATACCTTTCATGGGACACACGAAACAATACTCTCTATCTAACCATAAATGCTACATCACGAACCTTACGATCGGCATAACTCTTTTCCTAGACTGAGCTGCACGAAGTCTCTCTTGAATAATCTTGACCTTATCTAAGGCCTCCTGAACTAAGTCTGTACCCAATAATCGAGCCTCTCCCGGCTCAAACCATCCAGCTAACAATCTAGATCGTCTACCATATAATGCCTCATAATGAGCCATCTGAATGCTCGACTGATAACTATTATTATAAGCAAACTCCGCTAACTTCAAAAACTGATCCCAAGAACCTCCAAATTCGATAACACAAGCGCGGAGCATGTCCTCCAATATCTGAATGGTACGCTCAGATTGCCTGTAAGTCTGAGGGTGAAATGTTGTACTTAAATCCACTCGGGTACCCAACTCACGCTGAACTGCCCTCCAAAAGTGCGAAGTAAACTGCGTACCCCGATAAGAAATGATAGACACGGGTACCCCATGAAGGCGAAAAATCTCCCGAATATACAACTCAGCCAACCGCTCTGAAGTATAAGTACTAGCCATAGGAATGAAGTGTGCAGACTTAGTCAGCCTGTCCACAATAACCCAAACCGCATCGAATTTCCTCTGAGTCTGTGGGAGCCCAACAACGAAGTCCATAGTGATATGCTCCCACTTCCATTAAGGAATATCTATCTGCTGAAGTAAACCACCAGGTCTCTGTTCCTCATATTTTACCTGTTGACAATTTAAGCAACAACCCACATAAGCCATAATGTCCTTTTTCATCCTTCTCCACCAATAATGTTGTTTCAAATCTTGGTACATTTTTGCTGCACCTGGGTGAATAGAATACTTGGAGTTTTGAGCCTCCTCAAGGATCAATTCACGGAGGCCATCTACATTAGGCACACACAACCTACCTTGCATCCTCAAAACACCATCATCTCCAACTGTAACCTGCTTGGAATCGCCGTGCCGAATCGTGTCCCTAAGGACCGGTAAATGTGGGTCATCATCCTGCTGCTCTCGAATACGATCAATTAGAGAGGACCGAGCTACAGTATAGGCTAGGACACTGCTGGGAGAAATATCCAACCTCATGAACTGATTAGCCAAAGTCTGGATGTCTGTAGCCAACGGTCTATTGCCAACTGGGATATACGCAAGACTGCCCATACTCACCGCCTTTCTACTCAATGAATCAACCACCATATTGACCTTCCCCGGGTGATACAAGATAGTGACATCATAATCTTTTAACAACTCTAACCACCTCCGCTGCCTCAAATTTAGATCTTTCTGCTTGAATAAGTACTGGTGGCTATGATGGTCAGTAAAAATCTCACACGGCACGCCATAAAGATAATGCCTCCAAATTTTCAACAATAGCTGCCAACTCTAAATCATGAACAGTGTAATTCTCTCATGGAATTTTAACTGACAAGACGCATACACAATCACTCTGTCATCCTGCATCAATACTGCCCCAAGTCCAACTCGTGAAGCATCACAATACACCGTGAAAGAACCCGAATCTGCTGGTAACACCAACACTAGTGCTGAAGTCAAAGTTGTCTTGTGCTTCTGAAAGCTCGCCTCGCACTCATCTGACCATTTAAATGGGGCACCTTTCTGAGCCAATATAGTCATTGGGGCTTCTATGGATGAGAACCCCTCCACAAAATGACGGTAGTAACCCTCCAAACCCAATAAACTCCTAATCTCCGTGACTGTAGTGGGTCTAGGCCAGTTCTTGACTGCCTCTATTTTCTTAATAGTTGTTCATGGCCAATTATAGAATTATCGCATAACTCCATGTCAACAAAGAAAATCTCTTTTTAAATCTTCATAATACTGATAACGAGATACGATGCTTGAAGACCTCGTTATTATATAACCGAATTAACTTGTCTCATTTAACGCCACCCGGGCGGGCACATACCTCGTATGTTAGAGCTCAATAATTATAGCACGAATTTGGAAAATTATGTACAGATAGTTAATTATTTATTTCTTTATTTATTTATTTAATTATTATTACTATTACTTTTATTATTAGCATTTACTCATTTATTATTATGACTATGATCATTCTTTCATACATAAATTGTTGAATAGGACTAATAGACATGACTCTTTATCAGTATTATGGTAGAATTTGATTCACACGTGAGAATTTAAACACAAGAATTTCCACCACAAGGATCTCATCCTTACACAACTTCCACCGCGGCTCGTAGCCCGGTTTAAACATACCAAATCATATCAAAACGCGAGGATCTCGTCCTCAATTCTGAATCACAAGTAATATGCATATCGCCACTCAAAACCTTCCATTTTCTTCTTTTGAATATTATCCGTTAAATAAAATTACAACATGTAATGATAGACATAGTTGTCACGACCCAAATCCTGATTCAGGTCGCGATGGCGCCCATCAGCGGGATTAGGCAAGCCAATAAGAAGACACTATGTGATACCCCTTCCCCGCCTGATTAAACATGTCGGAAATTACCAGTTTTTAACAATTTAACATGATGATATGACAATAAAATCGTGAAGGCACAAGGCCAAAACAAAGCACATATATAGATATACAGCCCTAACGCAAAATATATACTACGTGTGTGCCAGGAACTAGTGTCACGTGTGTCACGGGCAACTATCAGAATACACATTGACAATATATGTACAAGTCCACAGTCTGAATGAAGTAGACAGAGAAAATGACAAAAGAAACTCCAAGGTGCTGCCCGAGATCGCCAGGAAGAGTAGCTCACCGTGAAGTCTAAATCCCACAAGTCAATATCTAGCACCTGCTTGATAGTCAGAAGTACCAGCCTCCGGACCTGTATAATCAAGTACAGAAGAAACGGAAGTGCAACATGAGTACATACGTAAATATGTACCCAGTGAGTATCCCGTCTAATCTCGAAGAAGTAGTGACGAGAGAACGACTCGATACTCACTAAGGTCCAACAGTGATAATAATAGACAGGATATAAGGAATACAATAGACATGTAAGACAAATAAACATCGAAATGCATCAATATGAGGTATCCAGATAACAGTTGAAATCAAGCAAGTCATGTATCTGCCGTGGCGTACGGCCCGCTCCCATAAATGTAATCACTCTCATCACTCCGCCGTGGCGTACGGCCCGGTCCCATAGTGTAATAACTCTCATCACTCCGCTGTGGCGTACGACCCGATCCCATAGTGTAATCACTCTCATCACTCCGCCGTGGCGTACGGCCCGGTCCCATAGTGTAATAACTCTCATCACTCCGCTGTGGCGTACGACCCGATCCCATAGTGTAATCACTCTCATCACTCCGTCGTGGCGTACGACCCGATCCCATGGTGTAATCACTCTCATCACTCCGCCATGGCGTACGACCCGATCCCATGGTGTAATCACTCTTATCACTCCGCCGTGGCGTACGGCCCGATCCCATAGTGTAATCACTCTCATCACTCTGCCGTGGCGTACGGCCCGATCCCATAGTGTAAAACAAGAACAATGGAAACGAGTCAAGCATCACAATCCTTTAAATGAAACATTACCAATCACAACAAATGCACAGAGCATATTCACATCATGACAGGGGAAAACAATGGACATGTTGTGGCCTAACTACCCGGACAAAACAATAATAGCCACTACGTACGGACTCTCTTCACTTGGTGCGTATGTAGCCCCCAAACAAGTACACATAGCATTTAAAGTTACCTAGGGGGACAATTCCCTCTTACAAGGTTAGAAAGGAGACTCACCTCGTGACGAAATTACCCCTCAGATCAAGGATGCGCCCGAAATCTCCGAAATCTACCCTCGACGGCTCCCAACTAGCCAAATATAGTATAATTGAATCAATTCAAGCTCAAGGAAGAAGAATTAACCAATTATCTCAAAGTTAGACATTCTTTAAGGATTTTGAAATTTCGACCCCGGGCCCAACATTCAAATCCCAAAAATTCTTGAAGGGATCACTCACCCGTAGCCTAAGGATCATAATTATGTAATTTATACTTAAATTCGTGGCTTTAAATGGATAATTCACGAATTTCCCAAAAGCCCTAAATTACTACCCAATTTCATGAATTTGATAATTTGGAAGGAAGATTAACTAGGAATTTGATGTTTAGAACTAGGTGTTAGGAAGAATTTTACATACCTCAAACTCTGGGTGGAAGGCTCCTCTTGAAAGCTCTCATGAAGCTTGGGGAAGAAGATGAAAATTGTGAAATAATGCCAAATCCCGTATTCAAATCATACTGCCCAGCTGCTTATACTGTGCGATCGCAGCTGGGGAAGTGCGTTCGCACAGGCCAACTGCCCAGGGCCCTCAAGAGCACTATGCGATCGCAGCTATAGGCTGGCGATCGCGGAGAGTAAGGGAAATAGGCTTGTGCGATCGCAGGGGTAGGGGTTGCGATCGCAGAGAGCTAATCCGGGCCAGTCCAAAAACTTACCATGTGCGATCGCGGATAGACCTGTGCGATCGCACATGTCATTTTCCACCCCTGTGCCAATCCTCTTGTGCGATCGCAGCCTTGCACCTGCAAACGCACTGAAGAAAACCAGACAGAAAACTTCTGGTGTTTTGGAATTAACTCCGAGGGGTCCGAAACTCACCCGTACCTCTCGGGACCCCGCCCAAAGATGCCAACAAGTCTGTACTCATGATACGGACTCGCGCGAACTCTCGGAACATGAAAAACAACAACGAAACTCAGAATTCAACCCCAAAACAAAATTGAATCAAAACTTAAGAACTTGAAATTCTAGAATTCACTTCAATGCACCGAACGGGCCTATACTACTCAAAATGACTTCAAATTTTGCAGACAAGTCATAAATAAAATAACGGAACTATTCCTGGTCTCGGAATTCCGTTCGGACCTCAATAGAATAAAATCACGTTCCGACTCAAATTTCAAACATAAGGAAACCTTGATTTCCATTTCGGGCGCCGAAATGCTCCTGGGTCATCGAAAACCTGAGCCGAACATACCCCGAAGTCCGAAATCATCATACGGAGCTACTGGAGCTATCAAAACTCGATTCCTAGATCGTTTGCTCAAAATGCTGACCGAAGTCAAACTTGGCCAAATAGGCCAACCTTAAGGAACCAAGTGTTCCTAAATCACCCAAACCATCCCCAAATCCCGAACCACCCGCTCCCGCAAGTCATAAAGCACGAATAGCCTCTATGGAAGGTTTCATTTAAGGAAACGGGATCCTAATACGCAAAACGACCAGCTGGGTCGTTACATTCTCCCCCTCTTAAACAAATGTTCGTCCTCGAACGGGTCTAGAATTGTACCTGGAGTGCTGAATAGCTGTGGATATCTACTCCCAAGTCACCGCCTTGGCTGGTTGGCCCCTCCACTGAACCTTAACTGCAGAAACTATCTTGGACCTCAACTGGAGGTCCTGCCTATCAATAATAGCAACTGGCTCCTTCTCGCAGCCCAACTTCTCATCTAATTGAATCGTGATCTAATCAACCACATGCGAGAAGTCGGCGTGATACCTCCGAAGCATGGATACGTAAAAGACTGGATGAACCCCTGACAAGGCTGGGGGTAAAGCAAGCTCATAAGCAACCTCTCCGACACGCCTCAATACTTCGAAAGGACCTATAAACCTGGAGCTCATTATGCCCTTCTTCCCAAATCTCATAATGCCCTTTATTGGAGAAACCTTCAACATAACCTTATCTCCCTCCATGAATGCTATATCACGTGCCCGCTGATCTGTGTAGCTTTTCTGCCTAGACTGAGCTGTGTGGAGCCTCTCCTAATAATCTTAACCTTCTCCAAGCCATCTCTCACCAAATCTGTGCCATATAACTTGGCCTCGCCAGGCTCAAACCACCCGATAGGAGAACAACATCGCCGACCATATAACGCCTCGAATGGAGCCATCTCAATGCTGGATTGATAGCTGTTATTGTGTGCAAACTCTGCCAAAGGCAAGAACTGGTCCCACTGACCTCCAAAATCAATCACACAAGCCCTGAGCATATCCTCCAAAATCTGAACCGTACGCTCTGACTGGCCATCAAACTGAGGGCGAAATGCTGAGCTGAGGTCTATCTGAGTGCCCATCTCGTTGTGCAAAGCTCTCCAGAAGTGCAAAGTGAACTGAGGAACTCGATCTGATATGATAGACACCGGCACACCATGTAGCCGGACTATCTCTCAAATGTAAATCTGGGCCAGCCTCTCTGTCGTATAAGTAGTAGCCACAGGAATGAAATGCGCCGATTTGGTCAATCTATCCACAATGACCCAAACCGCGTCAACCTTCCACAAAGTCTGAGGCAACCCAACCACGAAGTCCATGGCGATGCGCTCCCATTTCCACTGAGGAATGGGCATCTGCCGAAGCAAGCCTCCTGGCCTCTGGTGCTCATACTTGACCTGCTGACTGTTGAGACACCTATCCACATACATCCTTATATCCTTCTTCATTCTCCTCCACCAGTAATGCTACTTCAAATCACGATACATCTTCGTCGCCCCTGGATGAACATAATACCGAGAACTGTGCGCCTCTACTAGAATCCTCTCCCTCAGGCCATCAATATCTGGAACACACAATCGGCCCTGAAGTCTCAAAACACCATCCTCGCCCAAGGTAACGTCCTTGGCCCTACCCTGGACCCACCTATCCCGAAGCTCTTCCAGACATGGATCATCAAAATGTGGAGCCTTAATCTCTCCTAGTAATGAAGACTGAGCAACCACATGATCCAGAACTCGACGAGGCTCTGAAAGATCCAATCTCACCAGGCGATTGGCCAAGGACTGAATATACAAGGCTAAAGGTCTCTCCTCAGCTGCAATGTAGGCCAAGCTACCCATACTCGCTGCCCTCCTGCTCAAAGCATCTGCTACTACGTTCACCTTACCCGGGTGATACAAAATAGTGAGATCATAGTCCTTTAACAACTCAAGCCACCTCCGCTGTCTCAAATTAAGGTCCCTCTGCTTCATCAATTACTGCAAACTACGGTGGTCAGTGTAGACCTCACAAGATACACCATAAAAGTAGTGTCGCCAAATTTTTAAAGCATGAACAATCGCCGCCAACTCTAAGTCGTGCATAGGATAATTCGCCTTATGAACCTTCAGCTGGCGCGAAGCATACGCAATAACCCTGCCACCCTGCATCAACACACATCCCAATTCGACGCGCGAGGCGTCGCAATACACAGTGTACATCCCAGACTCAGAAGGCAATGACAGAACTGGTGCTGAGGTCAATGCTGACTTGAGATTCTGAAAACTCGCCTCATAATCGTCGGACCATCGAAATGGGGCATTCTTCTGATTCAATCTAGTCAGTGGAGCTGCAATAGAGGAGAATCCCTACACGAATCGACGATAATAGCCTGCTAAACCTAGAAAACTCCTGATCTCTGAAGCTGAAGTAGGACGTGGCCAGCTCTGAATTGCCTCGATATTCTGAGGATCAACCTTGATACCCTCTCCGGAAACCACATGCCCCAAGAATGCCACAGACTCCAACCAAAACTCGCACTTTGATAACTTAGCATATAACTTCTGCTCTCGCAAGGTCTGAAGCACAACTCTAAAATGCTGCTCGTGCTCACCCTAGGCTCCTTGAGTATATCAATATGTCATCAATGAAAACAATAACGAATGAGTCGATAAACGGCCTGAACATCCTATTCATCAAGTCCATAAATGTTGCTGGGGCATTGGTCAAGCAAAAGGACATCACTAGGAACTCATAATGGCCATATCTGGTGCGAAATGCAGTCTTCGGAACATCAGAAGCCCGAATCTTCAATTTGTGGTAACCCGATCTCAGATCAATCTTAGAAAATACACGAGCACCCTGCAACTGGTCAAACAAATCATCGATGCGCGGCAGAGGATACTTATTCTTGATGGTCACCTTATTCAACTGACGATAGTCAATGCACATCTGCATAGACCCATCCTTCTTCTTCACAAATAAGACTGCAGCACCCCACGTCGACACACACGGCCTTATGAACCCCTTGGCCAACAACTCCTCAAGCTGCTCTTTCAACTCCTTTATCTCCTTAGGAGCCATACGATAAGGAGGGATGGAAATAAGCTGAGTATCTGGAGCCAAATCAATATAGAAGTCTATACCTCAATCCGGAGGCATGCCTGGAAGATCTGAAGGAAACACATCTGGAAACTCTCGAACAACAGGAACTTAATCAATGGTAGGAGACTCGGCGGTGGTGTCCCGCACGACAGCAAGGTAAGCTAAGCAACCCTTCTCGACCATGTGCCGAGCCTTCAAAAAGGAAATAACCCGGCTGAAAGCACTCACCGAAGAACCTCTCCCCTCCAACCTCGGCGACTCAGGCATGGCTAATGTAACTGTCTTGGCATGGCAATCCAACACAGCATGATATGGAGATAGCCAATCCATGCCCAAAATCACCTCGAAATCAACCGTATCAAGCAATAACAGGTCGGCTCTGGTCTCAAGCCTACAGAAAGCAATCACACAAGATCGGTAAACCCGGTCTACTACCACTGAATCGCCCAAGTGAGTGGACACATACAAGGGAGAACCCAAGGACTCACAAGGAACATCCAGAGAATGGGAAAACAACGCTGAAACATATGAGTATGTGGATCCTGGGTGAAATAATACTGAAGCCTCTCTACCACAGATTAAAATAATACCTGTAATCACAGCGTCTGAGGCCACTGTGTCTGATCTGGCCGGAATAGCATAGAATCTCGTTGAAGCACCCGAAGACTGAGCTCCCCCAAAACGAGTTGGAGCTGACTGACCCATTCCTGACTGACCTCCCCCTCTAGGACGGCCCCTGCCAACCTGACCCCCACCCCTAGGTGGTCGTACCGCTGGTGCTGGAATCATAGGCTGGTGACTCTGCTGCACGACCTTGCCCCGATACCTGGGACAAAACCTCCATGTGTGACCCATCTCTCCACACTCGAAGCAACCCCCTGGCACTACTGCTCGCTGCCCCAAAGAGGAAGAACCCTGAATAGCCGGTGAGCGGTGCGAATCCTCTGGTAAAGCATTGAAATAAGAACTAGAGGATCTCTGATGACTGGAATAACCGCTGGGTGCACTCTGGATGGGTGGAGGATGGTAGGAGCGCTCTGGCATGGCACTAAACTGAGGCCTCGCTGAAACACCCCTGGGAGGTAGTGGAGGTGTTGAATATGAAGGCCTACTGAACTGACCGCCTCCGAACTGACCCCTTCCCTTAGCTGGAGCACCCCTAAAGTCACCTGTGAACCTGGCCCTCTTGTCCTGCTGACCCGGCTGACCCTGCTCCCTGCTCCTCAAACGTTAACACTCAATCCGTCGAGCTATCTCCACTACAAGCTGGTATGGGGTACCCATCGTTACCTCTCTGGCCATGGAGGTCTTAATACCCGAATGTAAGCCTGCCACGAACCGTCGCACCCTCTCTGCCTCAGTGGGCAATATCATGAGATCATGGAGGGATAACTTTGAAAACCTCGCCTCATAATCCGTCACAGACATCTGCCCCTGCTCTAACCTCTCAAACTGACCCCGAAGCTCCTCTCTATCAGACGGTGGAATGTATCTGTCCAAGAATAGCTGAGTGAACTGCCTCCAAGTGTTAGAAGGGAAATCCGCTGGCCTGCTAAGAACATATGACTGCCACCAGCGGCGAGCTCTGCCCTCAAGCTGAAATGTGGTGAATTCCACCCCATGTGACTCTAGTATCCTCATATTGTGCAGTCTATCCCTGCACCTGTCGATGAAATCCTGGGCATCCTCACCCCTCTCACCCCAGAAGACTGGAGGGCGAAGTCGGGTCCATCTATCAAGCATCTTCTGCTAGTCACCCTCTGCGACTGGCCTGGGATCTGGCTATGCTACGATAGGCCGAACTCCACCCATGGGCGGTGTACCCGGAGTGTGATGTGTTGATGCCTGTCCGGTGGCCTGAGCGGTAGGGGTCTGAACTCCCCCTCTCGCCTGGGAAGTAGCAGGGTCTCCTAGAAGTACGTCTGCCTGGGACATAGTGTCCATAAATCTCAACATGCGGCCCATGACCTCCTGGAAGCCTAGCGCCGTCATAAAATCCGCTGGAGTAGGAGCAACTGGAGGCAACTCATCCTGCTCCTCGATAATAGGATCCTCAAGCGATTCAACTGGTACAGCTCTGGGATGCCCTCGTCCCCTACCTCTAACAGGAGCCTTACCCCTGCCCCTACCATGACCTCGAGCGGCGGGGGTAGCGGCCTCCCCTGGATAAGGAACATGAGAAGCACGCGTCCTCACCATCTGTGAGAGAGTAGAATATCAATTTGAGTACATCATCGATTGCACGATAGGATATGAACAAAAGGATTTTCTTAACGCCCTGTAGCCTCCTGAAGATAAGTACAGACGTCTCTGTACCGATCCGCAAGACTCTACTGGGTTTGCCCGTGACTCGTGAGACTACGTGAACCTAAGGCTCTGATACCACGTTGTCACGACCAATATCCTGATTCAGGTCGCGATGGCGCCCATCAGCGGGATTAGGCAAGCCAATATAGAAGACACTAGGTGATACCCCTTCCCCGCCTGATTAAACATGTCGGAAATTACCAGTTTTTAACAATTTAACATGATGATATGACGATAAAATCGTGAAGGCACAGGGCCAAAACAAAGCACATTTATAGATAAACAGCCCTAACCCAAAATATATACTACGTGTGTGCCAGGAACTAGTGTCACGAGTGTCACGGGCAACAATCAGAATACACAGTGACAATATATGTACAAGTCCACAATCTGAATGAAGTAAAAAAGGAAAATGACAAAAGAAACACCAAGGTGTTGCCCGGGATCGCCAGGAAGAGCAGCTCACCGTAAAGTCTAAATCCCACAAGTCAATATCTAGCACCTGCCTGATAGTCAAAAGTACCAGCCTCCGGACCTATACAATCAAGTACAGAAGAAAAGGAAGTGCATCATGAGTACATACGTAAATATGTACCCAGTGAGTATCCCGTCTAATCTCGAAGAAGTAGTGACGAGAGGTCGACTCGATACTCACTAAGGTCTAACATTGATAATAATAGACAGGATATAAGGAAAACAGTAGGCATGTAAGACAAATAAAAATCGAAATGCATCAATATGAGGTATCTAGATAACAGTTGAAATCAAGCAAGTCCTATATCTGCCGTGGCGTACGGCCCGCTCCCATAAATGTAATCACTCTCATCACTCCTCCGTGGCGTACAGCCCGGTCCCATAGTGAAATCACTCTCATCACTCCGTCGTGGCGTACGGCCTGATCCCATGGTGTAATCACACTCATCACTCCGTCGTGGCGTACAGCCCGATCCTATGGTGTAATCACTCTCATCACTCCGCCATGGCGTACGGCCCGATGCTATAGTGTAAGCACTCTCATCACTCCGCCATGGAGTACGACCCGATCCCATAGTTTAATCACTCTCATAACTCCGTCGTGGCGTACGACCCGATCCCATAGTGTAAAACTAGAACAATCGAAATGAGTCAAGCATCAAAATCCTTTAGATGAAACATTACCAATCACAACAGAAGCACAGAGCATATTCACATCATGACAGGGGGAAACAATGGACATGTTGTGGCCTAACTACCCGAACAAATTAATAATAGCCACTACGTACGGACTATCGTCACTTGGTGCGTACGTAGCCCCCAAACAAGTACACATAGAATTTAAAGTTACCTAGGGGGACAATTCCCTCTTACAAGGTTAGAAAGGAGACTCACCTCGTGACGAAATCACCCCTCGGATCAAGGATGCGCCCGAAATCTCCGAAATCTACCCTCGACTGCTCGCAACTAGCCACATATAGTATAATTGAATCAATTCAAGCTCAAGGAAGAAGAATTAACCAATTATCTCAAAGTTAGACATTCTTGAAGGATTTTGAAATTTCGACCCCAGGCCCACACATTCGAATCCCGAAAATTCTCGAAGGGATCACTCACCCGTAGCCTAAGGATCATAATTATGTAATTTATACTTAAATTTGTGGCTTTAAACGGATAATTCACGAATTTCCCAAAAGCCCTAAATTACTACCCAATTTCATGAATTTGATAATTTGGAAGGAAGATTAACTAGGAATTTGATGTTTAGAACTAGGTGTTAGGGAGAATTTTACTTACCTCAAACTCTGGGTGGAAGGCTCCTCTTGAAAGCTCTCATGAAGATTGGGGAAGAAGATGGAAACGGTAAAATAATGCAAAATCCCGTATTAAAATCACACTGCCCAGCTGCTTATCCTGTGCGATCGCAAATGGGGAAGTGCGTTCGCACAGGCCAACTGCACAAGGCCCTCAAGAGCACTATGCGATCGCAGCTATAGGCTGGCGATCGCAGAGAGTAGGGGAAATAGGCTTGTGCGATCGCGGGGGTAGGGGTTGCGATCGTAGAGAGCTAATCCCGGCCAGTCCAAAAACTTACCATGTGCGATCGCGGATAGACCTGTGCGATCGCACATGTCATTTTCCACCCCTGTGCCAATCCTCTTGTGCGATCGCAATCTTGCACCTGCAAACGCACTGAAGAAAACCAGACAGAAAAATTCTGGTGTTTTGGAATTAACTCCGAGGGGTCCGAAACTCACCCGAGCCCCTCGGGACCTCGCCCAAAGACGCCAACAAGTCTGTACTCATGATACGGACTCCCTCGAGCTCTCGAAACATGAAAAACAACAACGAAACTCAGAACTCAACCCCAAAACCAAATTGAATCAAAACTTAAGAACTTGAAATTCTAGAATTCACTTCAATGCACCGAACGGGCCTATACTACTCGGAATGACTTCAAATTTTGCAGACAAGTCATAAATGACATAACGGAACTATTCCCGGTCTCGAAATTCCGTTCGAACCTCGATAGAATAAAATCATGTTCCGACTCAAATTTCAAACATAAGGAAATCTCGATTTCCATTTCAGGCGCCGAAATGCTCTCGGGTCATCGAAAACCCGAGCCGAACATACACCCAAGTCCGAAATCATCATACGGAGCTACTGGAGCTGTCAGAACTCGATTCCGAGGTCATTTGCTAAAAATGTTGACCGAAGTCAAACTTGGCAAAATAGGCCAACCTTAAGGAACTAAGTGTTCCTAAATCACCCAAACCATCCCCAAATCCTGAACGACCCGCTCCCGCAAGTCATAAAGCACAAATAGCGTCTATGGAAGGTTTCATTTAAGAAAACGGGATCCTAATACGCAAAACGGCCGGCTGGGTCGTTACAACAGTTATATCATTAGAATTTCTCCATACCAGGGTTCACATAAGTAGATTTCAGAGTTACGAAGCTAACCCGAGAGTGGAGAATTTTAGGAGAACTTTATTAAATACGCATAACCGAATTAAGTTTAGGAAATCGTCACTTTATAATAATTAGAGATTGTTCTTGTAATAAAACCATTTAATGTAGCGACCTAAGCCATACCATAGAAAATATACTAACAGGATAGGTCTCCACCTCTAGGAATCTTACCTCCACCTTCGACATGTAATTTGAGCGGTAACTGCAATGGGACACGTAGCTTAAGTGTTCTGATGAAATATGACTCTCTCAAGTCTAAGACAGTTTCTACCACTAGCCGAAATAAAGTATCAACTTGCCCTGGGTCGCAAAAAATTTCACAATCGTAATTGAGTCCTTTAATGAGTCTATGGACTCGCTCTCTGGCTAGATAAACCGAAGTAGGAGTGTGACGGGCTGGCTTATCAAACCCGGTAACATGTTCTAACACCGTCATAGTGACCTGGCGCAACCGTTTCAAACCTTATGCACCACGCATTATGGAGGGTCCGAGGAACAAATTCTTTCAAAAGAATTTATGAGAACTAAGTCAAATAGTTGATATTGCACTGGTTGGTCGTCTTCTTCGTAAGCTTGCCTCAACCACCAGCGACCAATTTCTCCTTTACCATGTTGACTCAACACCGCTGAGCTACCCCACTTATTCATGTACTCTTTGTTATTCCTTGGGGTAACTCTTCTTCCTATTGATGCACAATGATCCCACAAGTAACGCTTTATACAGATAAATCATATAGTCTAGAAGCTTGTCAACCACTGTACTCCATATGGAGCACCCCAAAATCCGCAACCGTAACTTCCACGCTGAGTAAACTTTCTGTAGATCTAAAGTTGTTTATATAACTCCTTTGGTACTAAGGTAAATGGTTATTAAGGAGACAGAAACACCGAAATCCTTAGCTTTATCTCTTGCAAAAATCTCAGGCCTTATACCTTTCAAGCCAAAATCGATATAACACATGACCCCGCAATCTATTCCTTGACAGTGGACTTCCTCACTTGGAATGAAGCCAAAGGTCACAATGTCTGATAATCCATGATGTTAAACTTCACAGCTCACATACATCAACTTTGTTGCTTTCAATTATTCCCTTGTTATGCAGTACCGAAGTAACTATGAATCCCTCTGAGATATGGGCTAGTCCAATATGTACCGACTGAGCTAGAACCTCCGTGTCTATATCCATTTGAGACTTTCCAATAGGTGTTGACGTTCGAGCTTTAGTATGAGCTCTGCTTCTGTCTCTTCCCCTGATCGTAGCTGTTATTGGGGCTTCATCTCTTGTCCGATTGCAAACGCTTTGCACGTTGTCGAGATTTGTGAGAGGACAAGAATAGACAGGTTCAATCATCAATGGTAGAATAAATTTGCACGATAGAGTAGAATAGAAGTGAGATTGTTCCTAACTCAATAGCCTTTGAGAGATAAATACAGACGTCTTTGTACCGATCCTTCAGACTCTACTAAGCTTGTTCGTGGATTGTGGGACCTAAGTAAACCTAGTGCTCGGATACCAACTTGTCACGACCCAAATTCCAAACCTCAGGGATCGTGATGGCGCCTAACACCACACTTGCTAGGCAAGCCAATGTTAGAAGTCGATTAACTAATTTTTCTTAATTAATTACTTCAACATAAATAATTTAATATAAATGAACTTAATCAAATTAATTCCGCACAACCACAAAATAAAATAATAAAACTGACCAACTAAATAAAACGAACCACGATAATATTTATAATTACAACTCTAGAACTACCCCAGGGTCTGGTGTCATAATCCACAAACAACTAAAGAATACTACAATGAATGTCTGAAAGAAATAGTGTAACTGTTCTGAATGATATAAAACAATGTATGTAAATATAGGAGAAGACTCTCGGATATCTGCGAACACCGGCAGATGTACCTCGTGTCTCCAAACGAAATCGGGTGGTCGTCCTAGAATCCTCTACTACTGAATGGTACCTGGATCTGTGCAAAAAGAGCACAGAGTGTAGTATCAGTACAACCGACCCCATGTACTGAGTAAGTGTCGAGCCTAACCTCGGCGAAGTAGTGACGAGGCTAAGTCGGGCTTCAACAATATAATCTTTAACAACGATAAATAATGAGCAAGAAAGAAATCTAAACAAATAGATAATTAAGTGTTGCAACCAAATAAAATAAAATAAGTCAGCTATAACCAATTCTCAAATATCCCTTCAAAGTTCCAAACTTTAACTTTGAATATCAATAGTACTAAAATATTTAAAGAGTACTAAAATAAACATTTTAGCTTTTCAAAACTTTGATTCTCTTTTTCTTGAAAAATCAGTAAAATATAAATGTAAATATCCTCCCTTATCACTGTCACATATTTATATTTTCTCTGTCCACCCTTATCGCAGTCATATATATTTATTTCCCCTGTCCACCCTTATCACATTCATATATATTTATTTCTCCTGTCCACCCTTATCATAGTCATATTTATTTATTTTTCATGTCCACCCTTATCAGAATCATATATATATCTCCTGTCCACCCTTATCACAGTCATATATATTTATTTCTCCTGTCCACCCTTATCACAGTCATATATATTTATCTTCCCTGTCCACCCTTATCACAGTCTCGTATATATATATATATATATATATATATATATATATATTTATTTATTTATTTCTCCTGTCCACC